>JASTWL010001405.1:0-39881 GCA_035220575.1 Temnothorax rugatulus | reverse complement strand
TTCGCATCAGCGCTTTCGGTCATCCCGGAGTTGAAATGGAAATTTTTAAGCGTACGGCGCAACTTGAACAGAAATAACGCAACACCTACCTACAGCGCGACGCCTATACCACATATCATCTCGTCTTGCCAAAAATCTAATAATGGTATCATAATAAAAATACACATGGATGTATTTGGCATTTGACGCTCTTAAATTTGCGTTGGAAAAATTGTTATATTTGGCAAAAATAATAGGTGAGGGTGGGGTTAAATTAAAAAATGTGACAAATTTTAAAAATCTGATTACGCCATTGTAAAGAGCACAAAAAACCATAAACATTTCGTCCAAATGTTTTGTCGTTACGCCTTATATTTCGAAGATATTCGCTAAAAACTAAAATCCGTTATTTTCGAGGGGTTGTTTCAACCCCTAAACGTCGAGATACGCAGCTAAAAATAAACACGTGTCTAATGTTTTTTGATGCTCTACAACATATCCAAAGCGCATCCAAATCGGTCGTTATTTTCAAGGAGTTGTTTCAACCCCTAAACGTCGAGATACGCAGCTAAAAAAAAGTTGTTTCAACCCCTAAACGTCGAGATACGCAGCTAAAAAAAAACACGTCTCTAATGTTTTTTGATGCTCAACAACATATCCAAAGGGCATCCAAATCGGTCGTTATTTTTTAGGGATTTTTTCAACCAATAAACGTCGAGATACGCCGCAAAAAAAAAATACGTGTCTAATATATTTTGATGCTCTACAACATAGCCAAAGCTTATCCAAATCGGTCTCGGACACCCCCACCGTTCCCTTGTAAGTAATATTTATCTGTAAAACAACAAATTCATTTATATGATTAAAGTATCGTACTTCTCTGCTTTTTTGTTTAATTGCATGTATAGAATCTGTAAGACAAGCTAAAGAGGAGGTGGAAAAAGCCTTAGATGTCTCTGATCTATCACACTCTGACAGAGAAATATCTACAAAGCGCCAACGATTTGTTACAACAAGATATAGTCCTCCTTCGAAAGCAATATCATACAATCGACGCAAAAGATACAATATAGATGCTGATGATGATTCGGATAATGATTCTGAGTTCAAAGCACCAGCTGTGCTGAACTTGAAATAAGTGGTTGGTTTTTATTTTATTTATTATATATATATATATATATATATATCTGGAATTCAAGTATATGCATAGACAGTAACATACTTTTTACTGTCTATGCATATACTTGAATTCCAAATATTGTGTTTTAATGGAAAAGTTATTTGTACATATTTATGAACTTATTTATGTAGAGACGTTGCATTGCAATGTTATTTTTAAAGCAATGATTTTTTCACCTTTTTCATAAATTTTCTGTTGCGCTGATTTGCATAATGTTTTGTTGTAATGATTTCTTTGTCTCTTATAAGACTCAAAGAAAAAGCTTACATATGCACAAAGTAAAACAAACATTGCACATTAATAATATAGATTGGCAGCATTCAAACCCATATCGGCCAGTGATTGTAATAAAACAATTTTAGTAAGATGACATCTATAATTATACTGTTCTATATGGACTCGTTCACACCTAATATAGCATTTAGTATGCCAAATTCTAATTTTTTGTCTTTTTTATTTTCTTGTTTTGCTTTTCTTTGGTATTTCAGGAAAAAAAAAGAATGAGGCATCATTACCTGTTGACAGTGACACAGATGAAAGCAATCTCGACGATAATTGTACACAGGAAACACAAAGTAAGGCACTTATTAATTTATTGAATGTATCAGAATAATGGTTATTATGAATTTAGATCTGGATCTTCTTAAGATTGCAGTATTAGTACTTGATAGTATTGTATCATTCAAAAATTTTCCGTTTTACTTTCATGTATACCAGAAGACTGTAATTCAGATACAGAAACATCAGAGACATATAGAAATAGTGACAGATACAACAATAAAAATGGGACTTCCGGGACTGAGTAAGTAGAGAGAGGCACGCCTGTCAAACGGTCAGTGTTTTTTCGAGCTCATCTGCCGCTCCTTCGCCGTGGGGCGACTTTGTTTCAGGTAGTTTGCATGCACAAATATGCAGGACTGACTGCAGATATAGGTCGACAGTGAGGGAGTCGAACTACGGACGAATTCGAGGATTCTGTGCGGCTGCGACAATTTGGAGGTTAAGGTTAGAAGCGGAAACAGGCACGGAGAAACCGGAGTCGGAGTAGCACGAAAGCAGGTCGATAAAGAAGAGAGTGACAGGAGGAAAGAGGTGCTGAAGGGATAAAAAGCGAGAAAAGGATTCGGATGGACGAGAAGAAAGAGGAGGGCAAGAAAATAGATATTAATTTGAAGAAAGGCGAGAAGGAGAAGAGGACGATAGAAAAAGGTACAGGAGGCAGGCCCACGAGGGCGAAGGAGCTGTCAAAAATAAGGAATAGGACAGGAAGTCAAGGAACAATTACAGAATACGTAAGGAAAAGAGGAAGGGAAGAAGAAAAAGAAATAGCAGAAAAAGCTGAAAAGGAGATACTGGAAAATTTCAGCAAAGAAAAAAGGGTGATAAGATCGCCGCCAAACAAGGTTAAGAGAGAGGAAAAGAAAGAAGGAGACATGGAGGTGGAAAGAATGCTGAAAGAGATTTTAGTGAAAATGGATGATCAAGAGAGAGAAAGAAAGAAGGATAAAGAAGAGATAATGAAAATGATACACGACCTGAGGGAGGAATATAGAAAGAGAGAACTGCTTTGGGAGGAGCAGAAAGCGAGTTTAGAAAATAGATTAAAACAGCTGGAGGAGAAAGTGGAGAACAGGGGAGGTGAAAAGGTAGAGAGCACTGAACTAATGAAGAAGATGAAGGAGATGGAAAGAAACGCCGAATTAGCCGAAAGGAGAAGGAAAAACAATATAATTATAAAAGGAATGAAAGTAGAAAATAGAGGTGAAAGAAAAGAGAAGATGGAGAAATTCCTTGAAGAAATCAATAAAAAGAAGATGGAAGTGGACGAAGTGCAGGCAATTGGCCGAGGTGAATACAAAATGACGCTAGTCAGATTCAATAGATGGGAAGATAAAAAAGAAATAATGGCAAAGAGGAAGGAGATAGGAAAGGCAAGAAACATATTTATGGATGACGATCTGACGGCAACAGAGAGGCAGATACAAAAACATCTATGGAGTATAGTAAAAGCAGAGAGAGAAAAGGGGAAGAAAGCAACGGTAGGATATCAAAGAATATGGATAGACAATTGCGAATGGAAATGGAATGAAAGAACCGAAATGCTGGAAAGCAGAGATGCTTTTCCGAAAGAGTAGAGAATAGAGAGGATAGGGAGAGGGAGAGAGAGGGAGTGAGAGAGGAGGGAGAAGAGGAAAATAAGGTGGAAAAAGAAAGAGGGTTAAGGATATGCTTTTGGAACGTGGCGGGACTGGCTAATAAATGTGAGGAAACATGGGATTATTTGGAGAATTTTGACGTGATAGGACTAGTAGAAACATGGATGGAAGAAGATAAATGGAGGAAGATTAAAAATAAATTGTCCGGTAAATTCATTTGGAATTGTGTACCAGCGAAAAGGGAGCACAGGAAAGGAAGAGCAAAGGGAGGGATAATAATGGCAGTCAACAAGAATTTGAAACTTATAGAGGTTAGGGAGATTAGCGACGAAGTGGTAGAAAGCAGATTAGAGTATAATGGAAACAAATGGAGAATAATCACGTTGTACAGCCAAAAGATGGAGGATACGATGGAAACACTAAGGGAGAAGATACAAGAAGAGGACGAAGAATTGTTGCTAGTAGGAGGTGATTTCAACGCGAGGACGGGAAGCGGAGGAGGACCGATAAATGAGGAGGAAGAGAAAGAAAAGAGAAGTGAGACCAGAAAGTCGGTAGATAAAGTTGTAAATAGAGAGGGACGTATATTAATAGATAAAATAGAAGAGAGAGGATGGGCTATATTAAATGGGAGTTTCGGAAGGGAAGGGGGATGGACTTATATAGGAGAATTGGGATCATCGGTTATAGACTATATCTTAGGGAATGACAGAGCAGGAGAAGAAATTAATATGGTTGAAGAAGGAATTAGAACGGAATCGGATCACGTCCCGCTGGAGGTGGAGTTGACAGGACCACGAGTGATAGAGACAGGGAGAAAGGAGAAAGAAATGGAATTAGAGAGAAGCGACTGGACAGAAGAAGGGAGGAAAGAATATCATGAGAAATGTGAAGGATGGTCGAGTACACAAATAGATACAGAAGATATCTGGAGGGAGATGAAAGAGAAAGTAAAGAGCGCTATCACGAAGCATAAGAAAAGGATAATACCATGGAGATTAGGAAGAAAAGAATGGTATAATAAAGAATGGAAGGAAAGGAAAAGGAGATTGAGGAGATTGATGAGAGACTGGAAGAAGGGAAGGATCGGAAAAGAAGAATATGTGAGGGAAAGAAAGGAGCACAAGGAATGGTGTAAGGAGCAGAAGATGAGGCACGAAAGTGAGGAAGAAGAAAAGATAAGGAACATTAAAAACGAAGCGGAAGCGTGGAAGTATATAAATAAATACAGGAAAAAGAAAACTGAGGGGATAAGCGAGGAGATACAAATGGATGAGTGGAGAGACCACTTCATGGAAATGTTAGGAGGGACAAAGGAAAGAGTGGTGTTAGACATTGAAGAGGAGGAAGAAGAAGATGGCACGAGAGTGGAGGTAACAAAGGGAGCCGAAGAAATATCGAGGGAAGAGGTGATTGAAGTAATAAAGAAACTGAAGATGGGAAAGGCAACAGGAGAGGACGGGATTGAGAACGAGGCGTGGAGATTTATGCAAAAAGATGTAGGTGAAGAGTTCCTGAAGCTAATCAACAGAATATGGAAAGGAGAGGGCATACCGGGAGATTGGAATAAAGGCATGATTAGTCCAATATATAAAAGAGGAGAGAGAAACGACCCAAAAAATTACCGAGGAGTTACTTTAATGAATACGGCGTACAAAATATATGCAAGTATCTTAAATGCGAGGTTGGAGAAGGAGATGGAGGCCAAGTTAAGGGAAGTGCAATTCGGGTTTAGAAGGAATAGAGGAACGATGGATGCAGTATACATGGTAAACTACGTAGCGAATAAGGAGCTGAGTAAGAAAAGTGGAAAGGTTTTTGCATTCTTTGCTGATCTTAAGGCAGCTTTCGATAAAGTAGATAGAAGGAAAATGAATAAAATAATGAGGAAGATAGGAATTGAAGATAACTTGAGACAAAGAATAATGGAGACATACAAAGAAACGAAGAATGTAGTGAAGATAAGAGATAAAAAGACAGAGGAATTTTGGACAGAAAAGGGACTAAGACAAGGATGCCCGTTGAGCCCGAACCTATTCAACTTATACATCATGGATTTAGAGGAAGGAATGGAAAAAGGACAAGCAGGAGGCCTGGTGATAGGGAAAGAAAAATTCTGGACAATATCATACGCAGATGATATAGTGTTAATGGCGACGAGAGAGGCGGAATTGAAGGAAATGATGAGGAGGCTCAAGAGGTATTTGGAAGGGAAGGGTTTGAGTTTGAGTCCAGAGAAATCAAAGATAATGGTGTTCGAGAAAGCTAGGGGGAGAAGGAAGAAAAGGGAATGGAAATGGGGAAGAGAAGACATAGAGGAGGTCAAAGAAATAAAGTATCTGGGATATATACTACAGAAGAATGGGGGAGCGGAGAATCATATAAAAGATAGGATGAAGAAGGCTACAATAGCGATGAAGAGGACATGGAGCATTGGAGAGAAAATATTTAAAGAAGATTTTGGAAGAAGGATGAAAATGTTCGAGGCACTGGTGGAAAGCGTGGCATTATACGGAGCTGAAATATGGGGGTGGCTATACGAAAGTAGATTAGATGTGATAAAAAGAAAGTATGTTAAATGGATTTTAGGATTGGATAGTAGAACCCCGAATTATGTAATAGCAGAAGAAACCAAAATAAAGGAAATAAAAGTAAGAGCAATAAGGAGAGCTGTGAGGTATGAGGAGAAGGCGAGACAGTCAGGAAAGATAATAGTTCAAGCATGTATAAAGGATCTAGAGAGGAGCAGACCAAGCAGAAAGAAGAAAGCAAGTGGGAGAAGAAGAGAAGAGAACTGATAGAGAGGGTAGGAATGGAGAAGGAGCAGCTAAGGAGAGAATTGGAGGCGGGGGACCGAGAGGCGGTGGGGAATTTTGTAAAGAGAATAGAGGAAAAGGAGAAGGAGGAGAGACAGATAAAGATAAACGAGTCAAGGTACAATAGTAACTATAAAGAGATCTTAACAGAGGAGTTACCAAAGTATCTACTAGGAAAGAAGAAGAAAAAGGATAGAATGCTGATAGCCAGATACAGATGCGGAAGTGAGGTGAAAGGCAGTCAACATTGGAGAGAGGAGGAGGATAGAAGGTGCAGAATATGCCAAAAAGAAGAGGAGAACATAGAACATATACTAAAAGAATGTGAAGCGACAAAAAGCGAGATACAGTTAAAAGAATTTTTAGGAGAGGAAGGAAAAGGACTAGAAGTAATGAAAAGGATAGAAAAGGTTAGAAAAGAGGCGGAGGAAAGGGATGGAGGGTGAAGAGTAGGAAGGGAAATTGAAAGACAGTTAGAATGTTGAATTAGTTTTAGAGTTAGTTAGGATGATCTAAGTGTTGTATAATATAAATGTATGTAAAAGAGAAAGATATATGTTTGCAAATTATGTTAGATGTTTGTAAAATTATGTAAGAGTTGACGGAAGTCATCCTAAGCCGCAAGGCAAGGATTAAATAAAATTATATTATATTATATATTATATATTACAACAATAAAAATGTCATGACTACATATGATCATAACAAAAATTTTGGTATCGTAATTCTTTCTTTTGCGCGGTTTATTTATATTAATATTCTTTCATGCTGCCATAAATTATTATTTTTACCATATAAAATGTCTTTTACATTTTATCTAGATTTGCCTATATCCTCCAATTTGCATGGGTCCCAAGTATCAGACACTATACATATGACACATACTGACATTAATGACAATGTCGATGGTGTCAATGACGTAACTGATCTTGTACATCGGGCTCATACGAAGGAGAAGGAGAAGAGTAATATTCAAGATTTACAAACGAACAAGCAAGATAAAGTAGTGTGTAGAAATGAGAATAGTAAGCACCAATTCCTGTAAAGCAATGCAACAGTCGCACGGTAATATTACTTTTAGTTGCCCTTATACATAGAATTGTTAGATATTAATACTTTGCGAAGAGTCATATATTACAGTTGTAAAGTATTCTTTATTTTTTGTGGTTGTGCTGCTTTTATAGTTACACGCGAACCATCAGTAAACCTCTATAAGAAATCACCTATCAAAATGAATGGTAAATTACGTTTCACGTAAACAAATGCAAATGATTCCTATATTATTTTCATAGAATTCATTAATGTTTCATGTGTTCGCAATAATCATATTTTAATTAATTTAGTCTCTGTACGTTTGCTGCAGGTTTAACTTTTTTTCTTTATTGCTTGGAATACAGTGTAGTGTGTTTATGAAACATGTGTTAATATTCTTTAAAGTTTGCATTTCTTCACATTTATCCATGATTGCCACAATATATGAATATTTGAAAAACAGCCTTTAAAATGGGATAACTCCGAAAGATATTTTTCTTAATGACAAAATATATGTACTGATTTATAATTTTTTATTTAAAATTCATTAGTCTAATTTTTAATATATTAAACATATATGTTATTTCTATAATTCAGTTATGAAAATTCATTTTTATCGAGTCTTAAACAAGGAAGCTGTAAAAACAATTCTTTACATTGTGGCAATCATAATACAGTTGTATGATTTTTTGCTATCAATAGAATGTGCTTTATTTTCCTTTCTATTCTATTATAATAATAGTTCGTTTTGTTTACAAAATAGCTACAGTTGACATAAAAACTATAATGACTGCAATAAGTGATTTGCGAAATCGAATTGATACGCTTCATGTAACTGTTAGAAAAATTTATGTTGCAACGTGTCATCCTATCGAAACACTTGAGAACTCTACTACTAACATTCCAACCCTTCCATTGACTTCTATAGAGGAATTCTGGAAATGGGAAGATTATATATTGGATGAAGAGAAGAAATTGATGATGGTAAGAAAATATTTAACCTCTCTCTTATTATGTTTTGGAAATATTCATCATGGTAGTTGCTTTCTTGTATCATATTTTTGTGTTACAGATTTCACTGTTAGTAGAGCATGGCAGGGAAGATTTGAAGAGTTCTGTATATTGCATTATGCGCAAGCTGATGAATAACAAAGTTGCAATAAATTTTAATTTAAAGGGAATTAACAGAGAAGGAGCAAGAATGGAAAAAAAGAAATTTTTAGATACTACATCTTATAAACTCGTTATTGGTGAGTTTTATAATATACGCTTCTTTTATTGTCGCTCTATTTTGATAAGGATAATAGTATAAAGTATAATAGTATACTGTGCGCTAACAATATATTTTACGCACAGTTTTTGTTTGTAGTATAATGGATTTTGTATATTTATTTTTATGTTGGAAATATCATACAAATATGATAAATTCTTATAGTTAGTATAAATGTAGTTTTCACGCATCAAGCCCAACATATTTGCATCAAGGAATTCAGTTAGAACGTAAATGTATTTTTCATATTTTGCAGCTGCTCTGAAGAGGCATAAAAAAGAAATGACAGATAGAGGTGTTAATTTCTTATATAATACAGAAATAGCAGCCAGTTATATTGCCAGTTGGTTGAAGGATGCAAAAAAGCGTCATGAAAACGAGGAATTAAAATTAAAGAAGATTGAGCAGCGAGACAAGGACTTAGAAAATAATGCAAATGCATAGAGAAATGCATAGAAAAGAGAATATCTATTCTTACAAATTGTTTAGAGATTTTACCCTTTTTTTTTTTACTTCCGTAATTTCCATTTCTTGACTGCAACGTGTTTAGGGCTACTAGCCTGTAATATTATCTTATTCTTTATTTTCTTATCTTAAGAATCCTGCCTACTCACCGCTTCTATCTTTGTTCGATGACATCAGAAGCGAGAAATCGCATACCAAAAATTCTTGCGGTTTTACATTGCAAATGTAACCGCCTAACCGAGTAAGTAAGGAAACGATGAAAGTAGTGGTATTTCACCGGCGATGTTGCCATCTCCCACTTATGCTACACCTCTCATGTCTCCTTACAGTGCCAGACTAGAGTCAAGCTCAACAGGGTCTTCTTTCCCCGCTAATTTTTCCAAGCCCGTTCCCTTGGCAGTGGTTTCGCTAGATAGTAGATAGATATTGAAACAGAAAGGTATAACGCAATTTATAACGCAATTGTAATTGATTCAGCACTTTTTTGTAATATATTTCGAACACTTTCCTCCGGCTTTAATGATCACTAAATAACCGTAAAATTAACGTGACATGCAATCTACCTTTTTAACCTGCATTCTTTCATTTTTTATTTTACAGCTATTTATTGATTATTATTAAAGCCAAAGAAAAGGTGTTCGGTATATATTACAAACAAAATGTGCTGAATCTATTACAAAATAGCGTACGTTTTATGAATATATCTTTTTATTTCAACGTAAAACCGCAAGACTTGTTGGCATGCGATTTCTCGCTTCTGGACATCATCAAACAAGGATAGAAACGGCGAGTAATAGGAGGTTTTAATAATATTATGTATTTTGTGTTTCAAAATTGTTTATTTTCTTATCTTAAATATATATTTTTGTTTTAGTCATATTTCTCATAAAGTATGATTTTACAGATTATATTTTATAGCACTTAGAACAATGTTAAATAAATATTAACACTGCGTACTTTTTTTATACTCTTTTTAAACACACACCAAGCAACTACAATATTACATCAATATTACTGTTAGTACTAACTGAGTATTGTTTTTCTCTATTTTGAACTTCTTAAAATCTTGTATATATAGAGTAGAATAAATCCATTGTGCCGGTCTACAATAGATTAGGTGTTTTAAGCCTTATAAGCTCAAAATTTGACCAATTACGGTCGAATGTGAGGAGAATTTGACTGTGACTGGTCATTTTCTTAGGACTGGGCGCTTAAAACGCCTATTGATTGATTATGCAGGGAGTCGGATACCCAGTATCGGCGGCTGGTCAGGGTGAGCAAGCGGGCCCGCAGGCGTCGTCATCATGTGATCGCAGCTCTGTAGAGGTGGGTACCTTGGCCTCTACAGAGTTTACAGCTTCAAGACGTGACACAGCCATTATAGCAGCTCGCACATATGATATGTGGAACCCAGTTTTTATCCTGATTCGATACATCATTTGCAAAACAGTAACTGTATGCAGTACAAGCAACATCAGTGACGTTTTTCCGAATGTTTGGTGGTGCATACGTACCACAAACATAACAGAATTGATCCTGTTTGTCTTGATCGTCATGTCCATGTTCTGTCTCTCTGGGTTCCTTTGGCTGTGTCACGTCTTGAAGCTGTAAACTCTGTAGAGGCCAAGGTACCCACCTCTACAGAGCTGCGGTCACATGATGACGACGCCCTGCGGGCCCGCTTGCTCACCCTGACCAGCCGCCGGATACTGGTTATCCGACTCCCTGCATCGTAAATATAGACCGGGAATTATGAAACTAGAATTCACATGGATATTACGAGGATGTAGGCTCCAAAATTCCACGAATTTTGGAGCCTACATCCTCGTAATACTCACGTGAAACTTTCACATAAATTCCACGTCGAATCGATGATCTCATCCACGTGGATCCGACTACCGTTTTTAAGCGGATGATCCACTCGATTGTCTACGTGAATTCTACGTCGCTGGTCCACATGAAAGAAACGTGGATTCCACGTTCCTGTTTTACTGGGGAAGGCGGCAGCGAGCAAGCAAGAGAACAGGCAGGAAGTAGAATGATAAGACTTCTGGAATGGTCCGTGCTGCTCGGCTCCGTGACGATGAGGTCCGTAAGGTGGCTTAACGATGAGTGCCCGCGGTCCTGAAATGTGCCGCGGGCATGTCTGTGAAGTTGGCCCCCCTTTTTCAAAATTCGAAAAAATTTATTAGAGTTCTGGATTCCCCAGCAAGAGTTCTAGAGTTCTCTATAGTTTTTAGAAAGAGTTCCGTCATTTAAAGTGGTGAAAACACCATTTAAAAAATTGGGGGGCTAACTTCACGGCGCCTCCCATTTTTGAAAAAATGAATTTTTTATGGTAGTTCCGGATAGATTTCGATGAGTTCTAGAGTTCCCTATAGGTTTTAAAAAGAGTTCCGTTCAAATAAGCCCAAAAATCGATGTCAAAGTTGAACAAAAAATTTCCACTTTTTTTAAAATCAATTTTTTATGGTAGATTTAGAAAGACTTCGACGAGTTCTAGAGTTCCCTATAGGTTTTATAACGCTACGACCAATATTTCAAAAGTTACAGCCCTTTGAAGTGCCACACCTCGAAAATATTCTAAGTCCCGAGGGGTAATTTTTTTTCGGAAATCGGCAGTTCTCGCGAAAGTTCTGGTAGCCCCCCGAGGAGTTCTATCGAAAACTATCAGGGTCCGAAGCGCCCCGACCGATATTTCAAAAGTTACAGCCCCTCAAAGTACCGCACCTAAAATTGAAAAATTATATTACCGGAGTTCTGGCGGGAGTTCTGGTAGCCCCCCGAGGAGTTCTATCGAAAACTATCAAGGTCCGAAGCGCTCCAACCGATATTTCAAAAGTTACAGCCCCTCAAAGTACTGCACCTCGAAAATATTCTCAGGATCCGAAGCGCTCCGACCGATATTTCAAAAGTTACAGCCCCTCAAAGTACCGCACCTCGAAAATATTCTAAGTCCCGAGGGGTAATTTTTTGTTCGGAAATCGGCAGTTCTCGCTTTCTGGTCGCCTCCTGAAGAGTTCTATCGAAGACTATATGGTCCGAAGCGCTACGATTAATATTTCAAAAGTTACAGCCACCCAAAGTGTGCACTTCGAACATATCTATAATTTGTCGATTTGTCACAAAATTAAAAACTGTGTGTATAATACAACTAACCAACATCAACTCTATTTAATACGACTGTTACAAGTTGACAATGTAATGTTGTATCATTTTTTATTAAAAACTTACCATCCTTCGTAATTTTTTACGTCTTTAATGTGCATCCTGCTGTTTTCTTGATTATTTGATTATAAACGTGTAGTCAATTTTAAACCAACTTTCTATTAGAAGGCAACTATGGATTGATTAATATATATTTTTTAATAATATACTAATGTTTAATAATATACTTAATTAAGGATGTTCTGGAGATACCGTCCCAAACGAAAGTATGCAGAAAATATTATAAACATTAATATTAATGGATTCTCCAAGGATCTAAAGACAAAAAAATATATATGGGCAGATCCATTACTTTTCGACCAAAGGTTGCGGGGGTGGGTCACCGATTTTGATGCCGATTTTTTCCTCGAAAGTACACTAGAAAAGGAGATGATCCTGAAAATTTGAGCCCGATTCGATCAAATCCGGCCGCTGGAGAATTTTTTGAATTTTGAAAGAAGTCGATTTTTCAGTCATTTTCAAAAATTTATATCTCAGCTTCTATATAACTTAGAGACTCGTTTGAGGCCGCATTCTTTTCTGTAAACCCTCTACTTTTAAGGAAAAAATTGGTCATTGGTTTACACTTAAGTTCGGCTTCACGGCGAGCTGCTAACTAAACCACTGTTTTAGAGAAATTTTGCCTATTTTTGAAATGCTGTCATATCTACAGTTTTCGAAGTAGAGGGTTGATCAGCAGCTGATATTTTTTGTTCAGGTATACTCTGAAGAAATCTACCCACTTTTTACTTGATTGCTTCTATTTCGTTAAGTTATGGCCATCTAAAGCCGATCGATTTTCGAAAAATCGCCATTTTCAGATAGCCAGAACTTTTTTCTTTCAACTCGAAATCCTTTGAAATTTTCAGGGAATATACTTCATTATATCCTTAAACAACCCTGAAAATTTCAATTTTGGAATAGAAGTGGTTTCCGAGTTATGAAGTTTTTAAAATGTCAACTTTTCGATTTAATATGACATTTTTTGTGGTTTTATCATCAATTTTGTAAATTTAATGTAAATAATTGATATTTTTCGAAAAATATATTCGAAAATAAGGAGCAAAACGGATTGTTTGAGAAAATTGAGGGAAAAAATTAATATTTTTTGTTTTGATTTATTTGTTTAAAATTGTTCAAAGTTTATAGTACTAACGTTAATACTGTTATTTTTAATGTTTATTGTTAAAGATGGTATAGTTTTATATGTTATAATATGAAATACACATGTTTTACTTATTCTATTTATACTACTTGAATTTAAAAATTTTTTTTTGTTTATCAAATGAAGTTATGCCCATTTCTATGGTGTTTTCATTTATTGGCTTATAACAATGGTGCAGTCGAAAAGTTGACATTTTAAAAACTTCATAACTCGGAAACCACTTCTATTCCAAATTGAAATTTTCAGGGTTGTTTAAGGATATAATGAAGTATATTCCCTGAAAATTTCAAAGGATTTCGAGTTAAAAGAAAAAAGTTCTGGCTATCTGAAAATGGCGATTTTTCGAAAATCGATCGGCTTTAGATGGCCATAACTTAACGAAATAGAAGCAATCAAGTAAAAAGTGGGTAGATTTCTTCAGAGTATACCTGAACAAAAAATATCAGCTGCTGATCAACCCTCTACTTCGAAAACTGTAGATATGACAGCATTTCAAAAATAGGCAAAATTTCTCTAAAACAGTGGTTTAGTTAGCAGCTCGCCGTGAAGCCGGACTTGAGTGTAAACCAATGATCAATTTTTTCCTTAAAAGTAGAGGGTTTACAGAAAAGAATGCGGCCTCAAACGAGTCTCTAAGTTATATAGAAGCTGAGATATACATTTTTGAAAACGACTGAAAAATCGACTTTTTTCAAAATTCAAAAAATTCTCCAGCGGCCGGATTTGATCGAATCGGGCTCAAATTTTCAGGATCATCTCCTTTTCTAGTATACTTTCGAGGAAAAAATCGGCATCAAAATCGGTGACCCACCCCCGCAACCTTTGGTCGAAAAGTAATGGATCTGCCCATATATAGTTACGGCACATCTAATAGAGTGTGAAAAGCGTACATGTAGTGACTGTAAATAACTGTTACTATTTAAAAAAAAAAATTTTTTTAATTGTAAATTGTTTCAAATTTTGTTGCTATATTTTTGTTTGATGATCTTGCTTGTGTGTAAAATATTATTATATTGGTAACATTTTTTAATGTTCATATTTTTTTGTAAAACCATTTATAAGACGGATATTCAAGGATTTATAACTTTCTATCTAAATTGTTAATCGATTTAAAATTTGGCACCGATCTTTGAAACAGAATACAGAATATGATAATAAATTTTCATGAACTTTGTTATATTTTGATTAATTCTCCAGAATACCTATCAAATTCAATTTATGATTTATAATTTACGTACTGACGTCCACGTTATTGCTGTCATAACTTAGTATTAATTATTTTGTTATCAAAATGAAGGCGTTTGATTTATCAGAAATTAATTCTATATCATTAATTCCCGATCATTTATTATTTCAAACTTTATATTACAAAAATAATTGTTTTTAACATCAATTTGTTTAGTTGAATGAAATTGATGATGAAAAAGAAGCGTTATTATCACGAATTCTAATATGTCGAATCAGGAATGAATCAATTGGGAAAAGGAATTTATTGGCAAAAGAAATAATTAGACAAATTTTAGCAAAACTTATATAAATTCTGTTTTAATGTTATATGTTAGGAACAAAATACAAAGAAATATATTATAAAATGTATAAGTAATACATGAGTAATATAATATATACTAGAAGAAAATGATAAAAGAATTTTGCACATTGTATGTAAAATAAAAAAAAAAAAATATATATATATATATATATATATATATATATATATAAGTTCAAGCGTACACTTGCGTTGTGACAATTCGGGCTATTTCTATTCTCTCCATCCTTTTTCTCTGCCTCTTCTTTTTTTTTATCCTCCTCCGTTCTCTCTCTCCATCCTGTCCGTTTTTCTCTCCGTTCTGCTACTCCATTCTCGTCCTCTGATCCCTGCTCGCTGCGCTCTTAAGGAATAGTACCTGTAAACACAGATAACGCAGCATTTAATTAAAGCAATTAATGCAATCATTTACAAAATAAAATTAATTTTACAACTTTGCATTGACAAATTAACATATTTGTCGTTCCTTTTGAAGTTCTTCCTCGTCTTTTTCTTCATCTTCTTTGTATTTTATTCTGAAGTGGGCAGGCTTCGTCTATGCTATCCTTGTCTATGCCATTCGTTCTTCATTTTTTCGCTTTCAACTCTTCTATTCTCTTCCTCCTTCCTTTGTTGCTCTCTTTTCATTTCTGTTCGTAGTAAAACTCTTAATGTCCTCAATGGCAGTCTCGTTTTTTCTTCTTTTGCTCTCCTCTCTTCTTTATTGTCTCATGTCGTTTTCCGAAAAGACCATCCTAATTCATACACAATCATTATTATTAAAAAACACCAATAATAAAAAAATTATACAAACTGTTGTAAACTTTAGCTGCGTTCCTATAATCATTAAGTACTGAAAATCTATAGTTTACGCTTCTGATAGCTTCTCCCCGAGTTCTATCGATGAATTAGGATCCGAAGCGCTGAAATAAAAAATGACAAAGTTACCTTAAATGTCAGGTCTAAAAATTTTTAAATCCCAAAGTGTTTTTTTATTTTTTATTTTTATTAGATGGCTGGAGGAAATGCATTACACCTTACTAGTAGGGTAGTGTGGGACTCCTCCACTGAGTAATGCGAAACAGGGTGTATCCACTAAAAAGTCAGCCATCTAAATTACAGCTCCCTAAAACGTCAGGTTAAAAAAATATTTTAGAATGTTGAAGAATGAAAATTCACTTACCTATATAATAGATATGCTGTTGTATTACACACGGGTTGCAATCATGTCTCCCTATTAGAGAATATCGATTTCTACTCTAACAGGTAAGATATAAATGCCACCCATGCGTACGTATGTGTTGATAATTACTCCAGTTGCGCAATTTCAATCTCATTAACTTAATATTTAAAAAACGTATTTTTTTATTATAATAAGACTTACTGCGCACGGCGCAGAATGAATTTTCGTGGTAATCACTGCGCACAGCGCAGAATAAATTTTAAGAATCACTGCGCACGGCGCAGAACAAATTTTCGTGGTAATTACTGCGCATAGCGCAGAACAAATTTTATGATAATCACTGCGCACGGCGCAGAACAAATTTTCGTGGTAATCACTGCGCACGGCGCAGAATCAATTTTATGATAATCACTGCGCACGGCGCAGAATAAATTTTATGATAATCACTGCGCACGGCGCAGAATGAATTTTCGTGGTAATCACTGCGCACAGCGCAGAATAAATTTTAAGATAATCACTGCGCACTGCGCAGAACAAATTTTCGTGGTAATTACTGCGCATAGCGCAGAACAAATTTTGTGATAATCACTGCGCACGGCGCAGAACAAATTTTCGTGGTAATCACTGCGCACGGCGCAGAATAAATTTTATGATAATCACTGCGCACGACGCAGAATGAATTTTCGTGGTAATCACTGCGCACAGCGCAGAATAAATTTTAAGATAATCACTGTGCACGGCGCAGAACAAATTTTCGTGGTAATCACTGCGCACAACGCAGAATAGGTTTTTACAGTAATTACTGTGCATTTTAATATGACTTAAACCAATAAATTACTCTTTTCGTAGTTTAATTTTAATTTGTTTTCTATTATTTTATTCTTACTTAATGCTTGTCTTTTATCTCCATATATATTTATTCATTCGTCTTTTCTTCTTTTATCGTTTTTCGTCTTTTGTCATATATAATGTTAAAATTCATAAATTGATTAATTATGTTCATCTCATTTACATCTTTATGTTTTAACATAAAATACTATGTGTGGATGTATTTCTTCACTTTCATCTGCAGTATATCGCTTTGCAGGCATATCGTCGAACTTATACCAATGAAAACCTGTATATGTAAATGCCACATAATGTCCGGCACTGTCTTTGCGGCCATATTTTATGTATGATGAAAGGCCTGCCAAAGAATAGTTATTATTGTTAATTTTAATAGTTTTGGCTACATCATTTAACGTATGTTTCCGTTGTTGTATATTGTTATTTTTCATATAGTTTGTATCAGTTGTGATACTTGTGTCAATAATTATATGAGGTCCATATGTTATGATACGAGAGTAGTAGTATTTTTACATTCATAACATCTTGTTTCTTTTGCAGTAATAATTGTGTCGTCGATCGATTGTTGCATATTATTAAAGCCGTTCTTAAAAATTTCATCAACATTTATGTTGTATGTTGGTGATGTTCTTTTATGACTGTAGCCACAATTGTACTCAGTTGTATAACTTGGGATGCTTTCAAATAAAAAATCTGTCAAATGCGCAACATTACAATTTGCATTAAGTGATAGATTAGCACGCGTTTGACGTTTTTTCTCTGCAAAAAGTGGTAGGTTCCATAAAATTGATGCTCTTGTGCTGTAATCGTTCGCAATAATTTTTCCGCGTTCTAAAATGTCTGTTGTAAATTTTACAAACATATTCGATGGAATTAATACAGCCATATTTGTCTTGTAAGTATTATGCATACCCATACCATTTGCAACTACTTGAAAGACAGAGTCATATACACAAGTTTCACTCACCAGTATTGGTTGTTTATTAATAACAGTCGCTTTGCACATGCAGCCATTTTTTAAAACTGGCAGACCTATAGCCTTGTTTGTATTGCTGAAATCCCATTCGGGGCATGGTGTTAAATAATTTGGTTTCAATCGTTTTGAAACGCATGGTTCAGAATTTTCGGATGTCTTCCTCTTTATTTTACCTCGCCAATTTTCCATTTCGTTTAATGAGTCTTCCTCCGGATCATCTTTATCCGTATATGAAACCGACTCATTCGCATTATCATTTTGATTGCTTTGGTCTGATTTGATTAAAATCGATTCTTCGTCATTTTGTTTAACAGGTGATTCTATTACATTGCTTTAGTCTGATTTAATTAAGCTCGATTCTTCGTCATTCGTAATCAAATCAGCATTATCATTTTTCGAAGGTGATTTTATGGGATTGTCTTCATCAGGCATTTTTACTGGACTCCAGTAAAAATCTTCTTTTTCACTCAAATTAGTATTATCTTTTGAAGGTGACTCTATTATGTCATCTTTTTGAGACGTTTTTGCTGGACTCGATTCTGTCTCATTTATATCGGTTTTCTTAGATGATCCACGCGTTATTTTTAATCTACCGTCTAAGTATTCGATATGCCGTAATATAAATTTATCTATTCGCATGAGTAATTGATTTTTAAAGACTCTGGTCTTTAATTCGGCAAATTCAGCCTCAACAAAAGATGACGTAGCGATTTGTGAACCACGCTTGAAATGCGATCTCATTATGCCCGTCCACAAAGGAAGGTAACGTATAAGGTATTTTTTTTTTTTTTTGCGGCTTTGACATTATAAAATGCGTTTACGACAGTTCCGTTCCTTGAAAGTGTGGCAGATCTTTCAGCTTTACGGAATATATTTTCTGCCCACGTAGTCCAGCTACTTTCTGCATCAATTTCATCATCTTCTACGCGTTTTTTATCCTCGCGTTCTGTATTTTCATGTTCTTCCGGATCTGCAATCGTATATCCTTTAAGGGGGCATATACACCTAGAATGGTCAAAAAAATCGTTTTTTCAATTTTTGCATTTTCTTGAAGCTTAGGATCTGAAGAATATGTGGTGAAAATTTCAAGTAAATATTTCAAGAAATAACGAAGTTATGGCAGAAAGAGTGCACGCCTTTGTTGGACGCGCGCCGCACCGCGTTGCCAAGTTTATTTTTGAATCGGTTATTTAATTTTTTTTTCAATATTTATGCATATTCTCAGATGATTTTGGCATTCCATCCGTAGAAGACTATGGGCCTGGGATCAACGATTCTGTGTAAGTCGAAGAATTCCGTGATTTATTCTCAAACTTTCAATTGCGTTTTTATGAAAACCACGTTTCTCAAACTGGTACCCAAAACATTTCGAAAACCACTGAACCGATTACCTTGAATTTTTGTGTGCTTATTGTACACATAATTATCTAGTCTTTGTCATAGGATTTTTTTTTCATTGCTTACTTTTTGTTTTATGGGCAAATTAAGAAAGAATTTTTCCTTCTAAATCGCAACGTTAAATTCATATGTCCGCCATTTTGTCAAAAATTGATATTTTCAAAATCGGCTATGACAAAGACTAGATTATAGTATCTATTTTAAGAATGATTTTGGTTTTTTTGTTTGAGATGATTTTTCAAGAAATGGCAATGGGTACCATTTGCGGTAATTTTTTTGCGACGCTCCGAAAAAGATGCCACAACTTTTTTAATTTTGAAAATTTTTTAATAAAAAAATTCAAACATACTCTCGAAAGTACGTACTTTTTACTAGAAAAAAAATCCGACTCTAAAATTCAAACAGTTCCTCTAAAAAAAATCCCCAAAATGACCTTTTTTTCCCGCTCCTAGGTGTATATGCCCCCTTAATCATATTATTAATTTTTTTCAGATGTTTCTCGGAAGGTAATGTTAATGACGTATCATTGTCACAGCCTGTTTCTTCGCTTAACGCTACGATTAATATAGATTTTAGAAATTTGTACATTTCATTAAAGTCATCCATCTGATATAATTTTCCTAAGCATCTTAGGAAAAATTGGCGTATTTTAATCGCCCTGCCTCTTAGACAATCCAATTTAACAATCTTAGCTATAAAATGGCTCACATCTAGTCTCATGTAACATTTTTTTTTTTTTTAAATTAACTCCAAGAAATTTACAATCTGTCACCGAGTGCATTAAGTAAATCTGATAATCTATACAAAATATCGTGAAGGATATTTTCCCATTGAAAAATATCCGTTGCGTATACAGTTTCTTAGATTGTTTGTACGACTAGTTTAGTTTATTTGAATCTTTTTGAGGAATCTAATGGTTTATATCGCTTAAGTTTCGTTAAGGAGCTCGTTTGCTAGTTTATTTGGATGGGAATCCAGCCTATCGATGTACTTCGAGACATATTTTCCTATTGCTTCTTTAACGGTTGGTATATCAAGATCCCGTCGTATAATATCATTTGTCATGAACCAGGGCGCGTCCACTAGTATTCTTAGAACTTTTGATTGAAATCTTTCCAAGATTTCGATGTTTAAATTTGAGGTGGAGCCCCACAGCTGAATACCGTATGTCCACAATGGAGTGATAATAGATTTGTAAAGTAAAACTTTGCTGTTTAAGGATAATTTGGATTTACGGGCAAGTAGCCAATACATATTTCTGAGTTTGAGGCCAAGTTGTTTCCTTTTACTCCATATATGTGTTTTCCACGTGAGTCTTCGATCCAGATGAATACCTAGATATTTGGCTGTTTCGGCTTGGGGTATCACCTTGTTATTTAGTGTCACTGGGGGGACATGTCTCTTTATTTAACGCAAAAGTGACATGCACAGATTTTTGCTCGTTGGCTTTTATGCGCCATGTTTTAAGCCACTTTTGGATTTCGGTGAGATTTTCTTGAAGATTCCTGGATGCTTCTTTTGGGTCTTTATGTGAAGCCAGAATGGTCGTGTCATCAGCAAATGTTCCTGTCGTAGTCTGCTCCATTGTAGATAGATCCGCAGTAAATAAGAGATATAACAAAGGGCCTAGTACGCTTCCTTGCGGTACACCAGAGTTGATGGGATGTAAGTCTGATAGTTCGTCTTGGTATTTTATAAAGAAATATCTGTCTGACAGATATGATTTGAGTAATTGATAGAAGTTGTGCGGGAGAGACTTTTTAATTTTATAAAGCAATCCTGGATGCCACACTTTGTCAAAAGCTTGCGATATGTCCAGGAACATCGCTGAGCAGTACATTTTACTCTCAAGAGCATTTCTGATCTTTCTTACGATTCTGTGTACTTGCTCGATTGTGGCGTGATGCTCACAAAATCCAAACTGGTGCTCTGGGATAATACTTTTACTGTCTAGGACAGCTTTAATTCCTTTTAAGATGAGTTTTTCAAAGACTTTTGACAAAATAGGTAGAAGATTTATCAGTCTGTATGACTTTACTTCTTCGGGTACTTTTCCGGGTTTTAGTATTAATATAATTTGCGCCACTTTCCATTGTGCCGGGAAGTATTCTAATCTTAACATAGCGTTGAAGACAATAGTTATAAATCTTAGAGCCTTTTGCGGTAACTCTTTTAGTACCTTCCCAGTAATCAAATCGTATCCTGGCGCCTTGTTTCCCTTTAGGTTTTGTATTACTTTTTGGACTTCTTTTGTTTTTATTTTTTGAATAGGCGTTTCCATCTGCAACGGTGACTCTAAATAGTTTAAAATTTCTCTTTCTTGTTTTTCTGAAGATTCTTATGGGTATGGTTCAAAAACCTTTTTAAGATGTTCGGAAAATAAATTAATTTTTTCTTTGTTGGTTCTTGCCCATTTACCGTTTGACTGACGAATGGGTGGAATCGACTGTTGAGGGTTTTTTCTTATTTTTCTTGTGACTTTCCAAAGCGAATAATCCGTGGCTTCCGTGGGTGTGAGGTTTGTGAGGAATTCTTCTATAACTTCGTTTTTTTCCTTGTTTATTATTTTCGTTAGTTGCTTCGCCGCTTTGTTAAACTTTGCTTTATCGTGTGGTGATCTTGATTTCTGCCATTCTTTACGAAGTTTTCTTTTTTTTGCTATTTTAATTTTAATATTTGTTGAGCATTGCATTATATTTTCGGAATTTTGCTCCTCTGGGGTGGAATCCCAGGCAGCCTTTTGGACGATGGTGGTAAAAGTGTCAATTGCCGTCTCAATTTCTTCTCTGGTTTTCAATTGTATCTTGCATGTTAACAGATTATTTAAGTTGTCCCTGAATAAATTCCAGTCAGTTTTTGCGTTGCCTAAAGTTAGAGGTTTATCTTTTTTTAAAATAGTCGCGTTAAGTGTGATGAGTATTGGAGAATGATCAGATGTTAAATCAAAACTCGATTCTGCTTTGAATTGATATGCTGATATACCTTTAACGATGCAGAAATCTATAACGTCGGGTGTTTTTCTACGATCGGTAGGCCAATACGTTGATTCTCTAGTGGTTATTGGGTGTAAATTGTTTTCAAGCATTGATTGGTAAAGTTGTCGTCCTTTTGGAGTGGGTACAGGCGATCTAGAGCCCCACCATGGGTGCTTTGCGTTGTAGTCCCCTCCAGCGACAAACCTATTGCCTAGCGTTTTGAAAAAGCAGGTGTATTGGTCTTGTTTAATTGAGTGTTTAGGAAGACTATATATGGCTGCTAACGTAATCGGTCCTATCCAGTCTTCTATCGTAATGTTGGTTGCTTGTAAATATTCCTGTGTGTATTTTTCATTTTCATGATGCTTTATAGCTTTTTTGATAATGATGGCTGTACCACCGTGTGCAGTACCATCCGGGTGTTGCGTGTCATAAATGATATACCTCGGGATATTTAAATAACTTTTTTTTGTGAAATGTGTTTCTGAGATGAGCATTATGTCTATGTTATGCTCGTACAAGAAATATTTAAGTTCCTTGGATCTTTGGGCCAAGCCATTAGCGTTCCACACGCATATTTTGAATGTGGTAGCCATTAGTTTAATTTAGCAATCACTGCTGTAAGAAGGTTTAACATTGTGTCTATTTTTTTCATTAATTGCACAATTGTCTCCTCCAGGTTGGTTTGTTGTTCGGGCGTGTTAGTGGCCACAACAGGTGGATCGTTGTTATTTGTATCATTCTTTTTCGAGTATTGCTGGTGCGTTGAAATGTTTCCTTTTAGTATTTGAGCATAACTTGAATTAGATTGACTAGATCTTATCGTGGTCCTATTTAGGTTTTCTTTATTTTGATCTGGTCTTAGGTTATGTTCTTCTGTCCGCTTTTCTCTTAATTTTGGAAATAGCCTTTGTTGTAGTTGTTTGCGAATTTCGCAGCCTTTATAACTTGCTGGATGGTTGGCTCCACAGTTACAGCATATTACTTCATCAAATTTCTGCTTCCTGGGACATGCACTAGTCAAATGTTTTTCCGCACACTTAACGCATCTTGGGCCTCTGAAGCAGTAGTTTTTACTGTGTCCATAGGCTTGGCACCTTGTGCATTGTACGATATCCCGTTTTTTATAAGGTTGTTCAAAACTAATAATTGTGCTTAGTAGATTTTTTATTTTATAAATGTCTTTATTGTTGTCTTTTTGCTGAAGTTCAATGAAGAAAAGTGGAAGTGGTTTCTTTGTTTTTATTTCTAATATATTTGTCATTTTGATAACTTCATGATTATGTGCTTCGATTTCTTTTTTCAGTTCGTTTATGTCAATTGTCGGATGCATGTTTCTTAAGACTACTTTGAATTTTTTGTCAGCTTTGCACTGATAGGTATATTCTTGGCTACCTTTTTGTTAAAGAGCCTCCATTATTGGGTGATACTTTGCTGTTGTTAAAGGTTGTATCTTAACCTGATTGTCTCTTAGTATTTTTAATATGTATTGGTCCTTTGCAACTCCGTCAAGTGCTTGTTTTAGTGGCGCAATATTTTCGACTTCATCTAGGAAAATGGGAGGTGATTTGGTTTCATTTTTATTATTAATATTGCTGTCAGCGTTTGATTCTTGATCTTCTTCATCGCTTAGCTTTTCGTAAATGTTACTGGTGCTCGCCGATTTATTTAGCCAGTAATCTTTAATCTGTGTCTGTCTTTTATTTGATTTAAGAATTTCTGGGCTGGTTCTCGTCCGTTTTTTACTTTTGATTTGTTGCCAATCCTGTTCCCGGTTTTGGGGAGCTTGTTGATTATCCTGGGAGCTCTGTTTATGCATGTTTGCGTGCTGTTGATTCAGTTCGGTTGGAAAGTCCCGCCTGCTGAGTCCATGGGCTAGGTTTCTCCGGGAGGAGAGCGCCTGCGCGAGTCACGCTGACGAGCAGCTGTTCCTGTCACGGTTGTCGTATAGGTGATTATAGGTTAGGTTGAGTGTAATATTAAATCTACAGACAGTGCAGAGAGATGAAAGGTCCTTTCTCAGAACAGAGGAAGGCCCTTTTTTGGCTAGGTCAGTATCTGTAAGAATCTGCCCCGCTAGGGGCAAGGATAAAACAGAAACAATTCCAAAGCAGAGAGCAACAATCAAGCATGCAAGCTTTTACTCACTCGGAAGCGGAAGTGCGTCTCATGTAACATGAATTCCGTCACACCGCGCGAGGAAACCTTCTAGCAAACGAAAAACGAATACTCGAGACTCAGACTCATTGCCACACGTCCTCACACCGTCACCGTCTTTGCCCGAATCTCTCGCACCTCCTCTCGCTTCACCCACGCTATCTCTCTGACCAACCTCGCATTCTCACTAAAATGTCTCTATACTAGAACGCCTCTATACTGAAATATCTCTATACTAAAAATGTCTCTATCCACTGCTCCTACACTCGGCCATTCTGCAACTCTGTGTCGCCCTCGACACAGTCAGCTTCCTCGTCGTTTGAGCCCTCCGGTTCGGGTTCATCCTCGGACTCGTAGAAATTTTCTTCTCCATGTGCCCACGGTTTCATGAAATCAGCTGCAGTACTCGTTCGATTAGGACCCTCGTGAGTACCAATCTTTTCCACCAAATATCGATTATTCCGCATCACGGACACGACTTTGTATGGTCCCAAAAATTTAGGATAAAGCTTGAGACCGCCTCCTAGTTGAGTTCTCCTGATTGCGACTATATCACCTTCTTTATATTGCTGCGCCTCTTTTCGTTTGCGATTATATGTCTTTCGATTTTCTTCTTGAATTTTAAGCAAATTGGATCTTGCGTCATCTCGTAGTTGACTTCGCTGGTTCTCAAAGTTTTCAAGAATTTCCTTCTCGATTACGCTGCGCAGATTGATGTCGTCCTTCAGCTTCATGTGTGTTCCAATCATAACTTCAAACGGAGATTTGCCAATGCTTCGATTGAATGATGCATTTAAGTGCTGCTGTACTACGTCAACGTGTTTATGCCATTCCATCGGATTGGAAAGTGACATCTTGGACAAGATAGGAATAATGCATCGATTAACTCTTTCCACTTGCCCATTACCTCGGGGTACTCCTGTAGTGACTAAGATATGCTCGATTCCTTCTTCAGCGCAATATTCTTCAAACGTCTTGGAGGTAATAGCCGAACCTCTGTCTGTAATCACTCTTCTGGGATTTTCAAAAATAGCTGCTTGTTTCTTCATTCGAGTCACCACTTCGTCTGCAGTCGTGGACTTCACCGGATAGCCAAACAAATTTTGTGAAGGCATCCACTACAGCGAAAATATGCTTATAGCACTTCTTTGTTGACGGCATGGGGCCTAAGTGATCCAAATGGTAGGTTACTAACGGATGTTCTCCTTTATCGATAGGGTTCAAGAGACCTTCCGCTCGTCCTTGCTTCTTCTCCGTCAGTAAACATCTCACGCAATTATTAATTAGCGCCTGAATCTTCTGTCTCATGCGAGGAAACCAGAATTCTTGCTGTAAGACATACTCTGTTTTTCTCCATCCGAAATGTCCTCGTTCATGCGCCAACCTGATTACTTCGTACTGCATTGACTTTGGGACAACTAATTGATCTAATCCTTCTTCAAGATGATACAGCACTCCGCCTCCTACTAACTTAAACTTGTCGTTTCTTCCTTGTCGAGTGGCTTCTATGATCTTCTGCAATTCTACATCTTCTTCTTGAGCTTTTCGAATCCTTGCGATTAATGGAAGAAGACGTGAATGGGGCAGCCAGTTGGATTGGGAATGTCATGCACGCGGCGTGTGACGCCAGCATGCCCCGGTCCAAGCCCCATCCACGCAAGGCGGCGTATTGGTGAACGGAGGAGCTCGCCACGCTAAGGCGGTCCTCCGTCCAGGCGAGGCGTCGCTGGCTAAGAGTCAGGAGAACTGGGCGACAGCGACGATTGGAGGCAGCGGGAATAGAGTACTGCGCCGCCAAGCAGCTCTATTCCAACGCCATTAAACGGGCCAAGGACCGCGCATGGCAGGAGCTCCTGGAGGCCCTAGATGATGATCCGTGGGGGCGCCCATATAAGCTAGTTCTCAATAAGCTGAGAAACTGGGCGCCCCCGGTGACGGAGGCCATGAACCCCGAATTCCTAGAGGAGGTTGTAGGAACACTCTTCCCGGATGACGTAGAAGAGAGAATGTTCGGGGGTCCCGTTCCACCTACAGCGGAGTGGAAAGAGGAGTTCGGGGTCGACATGGACGACCTGAGGAAAGCCGCCAAGCGGATGAAGTCAGGGAAGGCTCCGGGGCCCGACGGAGTTCCTGGAAAGGCGTGGGTCCTGACAACCGGGGAGCTGGCCGAACGCCTGTGCGAGATCTTTACCAGGTGTCTTAAACACGGCCGGTTTCCCCGGCCCTGGAAGACGGCTCGTCTGGTCCTCATCCCAAAACCGGACAAGCCCGCCGACCAACCATCGGCTTACAGGCCGATATGCCTGTTGGACGATATTGGGAAACTTTTCGAGAGGATCCTCGCTGACCGAATCGTCCAGCACCTGTCCCGGACCGGGCCTGACCTATCGCAGGCCCAGTTTGGCTTCCGGGAGAGCAGATCGACTGTGGATGCGATTGAACGCATTCGGGCCCTCCTGGAGGCAGCGATGGAGGCCGGCAGGGTAGTGTTGGGCGTTAGCTTTGACGTTGCTAACGCCTTTAACTCCCTGCCATGGCCAATAATAAGGAGGGCGCTCCTGTACCATGGAGTCCCTCCTTATCTCATAGCGGTGATCTACGATTACCTCCGGGACAGGAGGCTGTTATATACCGACCGTGATGGGGTCGTAAAGGCCAGGTTGGTCGTGCGGGGGGTTTCACAGGGGTCAATAATTGGCCCGCTTTTGTGGAACCTGGGGTATGATTACCTCCTTCGGATCGCCCTCCTCCCAGGGTGTTGGTTGAACGGTTTCGCCGACGATACCTTCCTGGGAGTCGAGGGCGACACTTGGGATGAGGCCCTAAGAAAGGCGAACGTCGCAGTGAGGGCGGTGGTGGCTACAATGCGCGAGATGGGCCTTAGGGTGGCTCCCCAGAAGACGCAGGCTGTGTTCTTCTATCCCGCGGTCGGAAAAATCCGCGATAGGCGCGGCCGATATGTTAGCAGGAAGCGCGGAGGGATTTACGACAAGTCTGCGGGGAGACCACCCGCGGCCCATATAAACGTGGAGGGCATCCGTGTCGTCGTGGGAGCCAGCATGAAGGTGCTGGGCCTCTGGCTGGATGGCAACTGGAGCTACGGCGATCATTTCACTCGCCTTACTCCCAGAGCTGGTGTGGCTAATAGCCTGGCTAGGCTTATGCCTAACCTGGGAGGGGCGAGTGGTCGCGCTCGCCGATTATACGCCGCGACCGTGCAAGCAGTGACGTTATACGGCGCCCCAGTTTGGGCGTCGGTAGCGGAGAGGTCACGACCGATCCAGGCGAAGCTACGCCGGATCCAGCGTGTCGTGGCCCTCCGAGTGTCGAGGTCATACTGCACGGTCTCGCATCCGGCGGCTACGGCCCTGGCAGGACTCCCCCCATTGGTGCTTGCAGCTCGGTAATATGCGAGGTACACAGACGTGTAAGAGCGCTGCAAGCGGGGGGAGCTGCTATAAACTTGCCCAGGGCGCGTGTAGCAATTAGGCTCCAGGAGAAGATGGCCTTGGTGGAGAGGTGGAAGAACTACCTCGAGGACCCCACCCTCTTCGGGAGAAGGACCATCGATGCCATCTGGCCCTGCTTGGCGGACTGGCTAAGCAGTCGGCGATACGGGCTGTCGTATCATTCTGTACAGGTGCTCACCGGACATGGATGTTTCGGTGGGTACCTGTGCAGAATAGGGAAGAAAGCCACCACGGCTTGCCATCACTGCGACGGGGCTCGAGAACCCGGCGCAGCACACGCTGGAGAGTTGTCCAGCGTGGAGTGTGCAGCGCCGTGTCCTGGTTGACGCTATCGGGCAGGATCTCTCCCTTCCGGCGATTGTGGCGGCAATCGTCGGGGGGGAAGAGAAATGGAGGGCATTCCTGGCCTTTTGTGGCCAGGTAATGTCCTCCAAGGAGGAGGCAGAGAGGATTCGACGGAGGGAGGTGGCACCGCCTTAGCCTTCCCATCGAAGAACTCCTCCTCAAACCGATATCTTCGGCGGGCCGGAGGGAAATGGTAGAGGACTTCGTCCCGTGCCCTACCCTTCCCCCGCCGACCACCGTTGCCAATCGACGGTGGCCAGTACCGCATGAATTGCAGTAAGAGAGGTACTGCACCTCCAGGCCCCGCGCCTGACGGACGAGGGGGTTTGGAGGATGGGGGTTCGATGTACCGGCTGGTGAACAGACATCGAACCAAACTCCCAACAACATCGGGAGGAGTGGCGGTGTGGGTGGTGTCTGCGCCCGCAACTATTAGATCAAAGGCTCTTCAAGCCAGGGCCGAGCCTTAGGCTCAGAGGTGTAAGCCCATTGGGCCTGGCGTCGGGGGTGCTCCGGAAGTAGTAATATCAAGTTCCCGGACACCCCCAATAGGCGCAGAGACAGGCACTCATGGGGTTTTAGTGGGTAGGCTGCGTTTGCCACCTAGGTGACGGACGATAAATCCCACACTCCCCTTGCTCCTCTCACCAGGAGGGCAGGGGGGTCTTCCCCTCTTCGGAGGGGCTACTGGTTGAAAGCCGCAGGGGCGCTCCCCGAAGGAGTCCAGGACTGGTTGCCCGGGAAACCCGGGCGCTCCCCGATCGGACCCCAGACTGGTTGCTCCTGTGGCAATTCCAGTAGTAGAAGATTTCCCCATGTAAAAAAAAAAGTATTATGGTCGATTCAGACATAATTGTGCCATGCCCGTACCGTGACCGTATCGTGACGTACCGTGCACGGACAGAAAGATTAGTCAATGAAGACAATAAGATTTACATAGAAATGTGTTTATATGTAACCGTGACCGTACCAATGCCGGCTCGTCCGTATTCATGGCTATACGGTCACTATGATCGGCGCACAGTACGCGTTTGAACACGTTTCAGATGAAAACACCGAACGATTGGTAAAATACTATTAATATCAAAAGTATTTTACCAATCGTTCAGTGTTTTCATCAGAAACATGTTCAAACACCGTCGTACCGTGCAAGCCGTATTTGTAAAAATAACATCGCCGATCATGGCGACCGTGCAGCCATGAATACCGACGGGCCGGCACATTGGTACGGTCACGATTACATATAAACATTTCTATGTAAATCTTATTGTCTTTATTGACTAATCTTTCTGTCCGTGCACGGTACAGTCACGATACGGGCACGACACAGTTATGTCTGAATCGACTTTAATTAGTTTACTATCTTTTGTATTTTTTTAATACTATTATAAAACATTTATAAAATCTTTCACCGTTTCTTTATTAAGTAATGTATATGTTGATAATCGAGTTATAGTTTTATGTGCGAATCGCGTGAATTCCGACAACGATACAACGTGACTGGGTTGTTACAATAACAATTACTGCAGGATAAATGCAAGGATGAATATTCACGTTTATTACAAGCGCGGAAACGTCTTGTCTGATACACTTCTAACGAGAGAGTGAAAAGCGAGCGTCGGGGGCTTACGCCGAGAGCGAATTCGTGTACACCCGTTTATCACGTGCATGATTCTCGCGTGTCTATTGTAAGATGTCACCATATACACGATTTGTATTTCGATATAGTGTCCAAGTAATATTCAACACTCCTCCTTGACATCTGAATCCGCCCAATGACGCTCATCGATTGTCATCCTTGGATGTGCTGCTTCAATCCTATCTTCTCCCTCAAGGTGCCAAGTCTGATTCTACCAAGCGGCTTCGTAAGCAAGTCCGCTAACATTATTTCTGTCGGAGTATTTGAAATTAACTTGTCCCTTTTCTGCTAGGTCTCGTGCGAATTGAAACCTGGTATCCATGTGTTTGGTCCTGTTGCTCATTGCCCTTGGATTATTCAGTAGTGCGAGGCAGCTTTGGTTATCTTCTAAAACCGCCGTAGGTTTAGTAATCGTCTCGTCAAAGTCCTCTAGTATCCGATGAATCCAAAGCAGCTCCTTGCAAGTCTCCACGAGTGCAACGTACTCCGCTTCAGTCGTAGAAAGTGCAACGCATGTCTGCTTTCGGCAACCCTATGCGATCGTCGATCCGTGTAATTGTACTAGAAATCCGCTGATGGATTTTCGATCGCTTCGGTCCTGCGCCCAGTCCGCATCTGAATAGGCAACAAGTCCAGTATTTCTCTCGATGTTTCCTAACTTGAGCTGAAATTGCTTCGTTCCTTTTAAATATTTTAAGATTCGTTTCGTTTCCGTCCAATCGACAATTGTTGGATCGGTCGTGTGTTGACTCAGAATGCACACTGGTGCGAGAATATCCGGCCTTGCGTTGACTCCTATGTACAGAAGTTCTCCGATGCGTTCTTGATAAATTTTATTTGATTCCATCACTTTTGCTTGGCATCTGTTCTTGATGCTTCCTGGATCCATAGGTATGTGTGAGGTTTTTACATCTCTCATTCCGTTGCGGTTGATGATTTTATCAATGTAAGCTTCCTGATCGAGGTGAAAAATGCCTTGTTCGTCCTTTCGTACACGAAAACCAAGAAAACTCCTCGGTTCTCCAAGGCCTACGATATTAAACGTCCTTTGTAGCGCTTCCTCCGTTTCGTCGATAATCCTCTGAGTAGTGCTTGCAATCAGAAGGTCATCCACGTAAACAATTAGATAAGTTGTTGTTGTCTGTGTAATCCTTTTAAACAGGCATTTGTCCGATTTGCTTTGTTGATATCCGTGCTTATGCAAAACGCTCTTAAGTGTGTCGTACCATGTTTTCGCGGCCTGCTTTAGTCCGTATATACCTTTTTGTAGCCTACATACTTTATCTTCTCCTCCTGGCTTTGTAAATCCTTCCGGTTGAATCATATATACGGTTTCCTTCAGGTCGCCATTGAGAAACGCAGTTTTGGCATCGAACTGCTTAACGATGAGTCCTCTTTTTCCTGCTAATGTGAAGAAGATACGTACTGTCGTCTGTCCAACCACCGGAGCGAAAACTTCGTCATAGTCCTTGCCATATTTTTCCAACTGGTTTACGTCCCTCCGGCAGGTCGACCAGGTCCCAAGTATGGTTTGTTATCAGGGCCTGTATCTCCTCCTTCATGGCAGAACTCCACTTTTCCTTATCAGGGCCCGACAGCGCCTCTGCGACAGTCCTTGGCTCCATGATAGAGGTGCTGACCATGTTAGCATGATCGGGGATCGTGAACCTGTCAGGCGGCTTGCCTTTGTTTCTTCGCGATGATCTTCTCAGTTCCTCGTCCTCTCCATCTTGGTCTTCATCGTTTTCTTCGCCAGCATCTTCAAAGCTTTCTTCGTCGCTGGTGATCACGATTGACTTGTCGGTCCGCGACAAATTTTGCTCCTGCCCTTGCTCGAATGGTACAGTCTTCTCGTCCGGATTCTGCTCACTCGAGCTTTCTTTTCTTGATTGATCAAGACTCGTTTCTACATCTGGTGTATTTCCAAAATCTTCCTCCCCGACGAAGGTCACATTCCTGCTGATTGTGATTTTTCCTGTCTGCTTGTCCAGAAGTCGATATGCTTTGGAGCCGTCTGCATATCCGACGAAAGTCAATTTCTGTGCTTTTGGACTCAGTTTTCCTCGAAACATCTTAGGAACGTATACGTATGCGGTACAGCCAAACACATGTAGGTGTGTCATGTCCGGCAGCCTTCCTTCCCACAGCTCGAAGGGCGTCTTTTCCGTTGCCCTTGTCGGTAGGCGATTTTGTAAATAATTGGCCGTGTTTATTGCTTCTCCCCAATACTTTTCAGCCAGATCTGCATCATACAACAAACACCTTACCATTTCAACGAGATAGCGATTTTTCCGTTCGGCTACTCCGTTTTGTTGTGGGGAGTATGGTGCAGTCAATTGCATTTGCGTGCCAGATTTTCTTAAGTATTGGCGCAGATCCTCCGTAATAAACTCTCGATCTCGATCTGAACGTATCGCCTTAGGCCTCCGCTGGAACTTTGTAAATACCGCTTCGAAATACTCCGTCACAGCCTGCGCTGTGTCCGATTTGGCCTTCAACAGACTCACGCATGTATAACGGCTATAATCATCAATAATAGTAAGTATATATTTCTTACCACCTTGCGTAGTTGTCCTCATAGGCCCGCAGATATCAGTATGCAGTAATTCCAGAGTGTTATTCGTTTTTGTCAGCGAGACCTTAGGAAATGGCTTTCTCGCCATTTTCGCCTTAATACAGCATTCGCAAGCGCATCTGATTCCACAATCCTTTAATTTAATTCCCGTTGCCAGTTTCTTATCCACCAGCTGCTTCACCGCCACGGGGTCTCGATGTCCGAACTTCTTGTGCCACGTATGCTGGCACTCGATGGTGTGGGCAGATTTTGCTGCAAGTGCACTTTCTACGAGATGCAAGTAATATAGACCACCTCGCAAATTCCCTGTTGCAACTAATTTTCCTTCGCGAGTAATGCTGCAGTCTGACCCGCTAAATATCACCTTAAAGTTATTGCGAGTTATCCGTCGAACTGACAGCAGACTCCCTTTCAGCGTCGGCACGTACAGGACATCCGTTAACGTCACTGGTGTATGCCGTCCTTCACGTCCCACGCATCGTAACACCACGGTTCCGATTCCTTCGGTTCGCGCCATTCTACCGTCCGCAAGCATAACGCTACCTTTTACGGCACTGAATTTCGTAAATACGTCTCTATTCGTCGACATGTGTTTTGACGCACCAGAGTCTATTGTCCACTCAGTGTCTGTTTCTTTCGGCTTGCTTGCTCCAACCATGAAGCACATGTGCACCGAACCTTCCGTGTCCTCACTCTCACCGTCAACGACGTTTCCGGTACTCTCCTTGTTATTCTTCCAACGCTTGAAACGGGGACAATTTCTCTTAATATGCCCCGATTTTCGACAGAAATAACAAGTCACACTGCTACCACTCGATACCTTCAAAGCACTCTCCTTGTCGACTTCTCCGATCTTGTTTATTTTTCGACGCTTGTATTCGTCGATTAGCTTCCCCTTTACGAGCGTCAAGGTCAGCTGATTATCGGGACGGCTCTCAAGGGCCGTTACGAGCGTACCATATGAATCCGGCAGGCTTCCAAGGAGAATTGCAATTTGCAGACTTTCCACGAGTTTCTCACCTAAAGCCGCTAGTTTGTCGACAAGCAAGAGCGTCCCGTTAATATGCTCCTCCATATCTCCGTCTTCATCCAACTTCCGATTAACGATGCTTTTCAGAAGGAATACTTTACTGGAAAGTGTCGATTTTTCGTGGTATGCCTTCAAAGCGTTCCATGCTTGCTTTGCAGTCGTCGCTTCCCTCACGTGTTGTAATTGACTGTCCTCCACTAATAGACAAATGGTCGCGCGCGCCCGATTGTCCCTTTTTGTCCATACCGGAGTAATTTGCTCCGGCGCCGATTCACTTACAACATCCCACAGGTCCTCCTTTATTAGCAGTAGTTCAACTTTATATTTCCACAATTGGTAATTATCGTTATCAAGTTTCGCGATGGAAATGCGTGTCGTTTCCGCCATTGTCTATCACACTCGACCACGTTATCACTGAGCACGTTTTGAGCCTGGGCCCATAACCTGTTGATAATCGAGTTATAGTTTTATGTGCGAATCGCGTGAATTCCGACAACGATACAACACACGTGACTGGGTTGTTACAATAACAATTACTGCAGGATAAATGCAAGGATGAATATTCACGTTTATTACAAGCGCGGAAACGTCTTGTCTGATACACTTCTAACGAGAGAGTGAAAAGCGAGCGTCGGGGGCTTACGCCGAGAGCGAATTCGTGTACACCCGTTTATCACGTGCATGATTCTCGCGTGTCTATTGTAAGATGTCACCATATACACGATTTGTATTTCGATATAGTGTCCAAGTAATATTCAACAGTATATGTTGTGTATCAAACAGAGCAAAGAAAAAAGAGATACGAAAAGAAGAGAAATGATGGTCGGAAAGGATCGAAATGGATCGAGAGGGAGAGATCGAGACGGATCGAGAGGGAGAGATCGAGACGGATTGAGAAGGAGAGATCGAGACAGAGAGCAGGAGAAGGAAGAAGAAAGGAAAAAGAGGAAGGAAGAAAAGGACAAAGAAAAAAAGTTAGTATATTGCTTTATTTTTAGGTTATAAAATTACACATGCAGGGTGACCTCTGCAACAAACTCTGGGGAATGATAAGTCGCGCAGAAAGGATCATTTTTTTGTCAACCAACTCATGTTTTTTGACGCGTCGTTTAGGAACTCCGCGCAGACAGGTCTTGAGTAACATTTATTACAATTATGAGTAATTATTTATTTATTGCAAGTACACTTGCAGACAGTTTACAGAAGTTTACGTTTAAAGTATCTAGTATCCTGATTGCATTCATGACACCATCGTAACATTGATTGTCGGACTCTAGCGAACATTTGAGATCATGTTGCGACCAACTGTAGCGCAGAATACAATCAGGTTCAGGGTGGACACTTTGAAAACTTGTAAACTGTCTCAAATGTACTTGAAACAATAAATAAATAATACATCTCATAATTGTAATAAATGTCACCTAAGTCTTGTCTGCGCGGTTGTAACTCCTAAACGACGCGTATAGGGGTTGTTTGACAAAAAATGATCCTTTCTGCGAGATCTATTGTTCCTCAGAGTTTGTTGCACAGGTCCTGATTCAATCTGTATAGTTGTGGCAACACAATTTATGTAATTTTGTTTATTATTGGTTTAGTTCAATAATAAATATAAATGATTTAGGAAACAGAGAGAGGAACGAGACAAAAAGAGACACGTAGACAAAGAAAAAGATGGAGACGAAATGATTGTAGAAGAGGATGAGGATGAAGATGAGGATGAGACAGAGGGAGAGGGAAATAAAGAAAATAAAGAAAAAGAGGAGGACGGAGACTGGAGGAAAGAAACCAAATGTAAGTTACATTTGCCACATTACAATTACTTAAAGAAGGGGATGTAAAAGTCACCATTTTGTACCCTTAACAGAAAAAACACGCTTTGCTATTTTGAGGTTGAAAGAAGAAGGAAATAATAATTTTTCACCAGGAAATTGAGGGAAATATTTTAGAAGCGATAAATGTCTTTAAAATGTGTGTCAAAATAGCTGTGTTTGAGCGGTTTAACTGCATTTCCATTTAATGAATTCTACACCACAAAATTGTATAAAAATGTCTGTACATAAAACACGAGCGCATGTACCATTGCTCATATACACTTGTCATACCGTGTGTACAAAAATTCGGAAACGGCCAATTATATCAGAAAGTATTTCTTTTATGGGAAAAATGTTTGAGAAAAATGGGAAAAACTTGGAGGATTGAAAGGGGGCCAATAGACGATCTTATAAAATTATAGATTCAGGGACCATGTTGGGCCCAGTAGAGCTCAAGTAAATTTTTTAAATGGGAATTCTCCTATTTTGTAGTGTATCATCTTTCTCTACTAAATAATTTGAACAACTTTTGTCTATATTTTTTTATTTGCCCAGTACTTTTTAAGTGGTGTAAAATTCATTAATGGAAATGTAATGCTTGTTAAACTGCTCAAACACAGCTATTTTGACACACATTTTAAAGACATTTATTATCGCTTCTAAAATTATTCCCACAGTTTCCTGGTGAAAAGATTTATTCCTACTTTTTCAACCTCACCTGTAGCAAAATGTGTTTTACAGGTTCCCGTTAAGGGCACAAAATGGCGATTTTTACACCCTTTCCTTTTAAAGTCATTGCTATTTAGTTAATTAATCTATTGTGATTGTTACATTTCCGTATAGTTATTATCTCTAAAGAGCGCGGCGGGCGAGGGGTAGAGGAGGGCAGAGAGGCTGGAGAGGGACAAGAGGAGGAGGAAGCTGGAGAGGAGCAGGGCGAGGACGTCGAGGACGTGGCTACAGGGATGGCCAGAGAGGTGGCTACGGGAGCGGACCGATATACAATTTCTACCACAGTTACTAATAAAAACAGAATAAAAATATAATTAGTGTAATATATTTTTTCAAACTCCTTTTCCTCCTTATAATTATATAGAAAATAGTTTCTTTTTCAAGCTCGAGTTAATTACTGTTTTTGCTCCTCTACATAGGGATAAGCAGAAATTTTTTAAAGTGCGTACTTATTGTTAGAGTAGATGTATCTTTTTAAACATTGATCGTAGCGCTTTGTGTGGCATGATATGCAAATCTAGCTTGACAAATTATAAACTAATTATACAATAAAAAAAATAGTTACATTTCATAAAATTTCTTTAAACATACAAGAATTAAAATAAAACACATAACGTAAACTGAAAAAACGTAATTTAAACTTTTAAACAAATACAAAAATATTACAATTTAATTGCAATAATATACTTTTATAATTATGTAAACACACAATATAATTTTCCAATAACTAGTTGCTCTGAGAAACTGTTATTATGAGCATTGTTATAATACCATCAGAATATTTTACCGGCCTTATTATGATATAATCTGCATTATACAAGTATAAATAATACTTTACTATGTTATTTAATTTATTTAAAAATATTGATTTATTCTAGTGTTGTCCAGCTAGATTTGCATTTCATCCCACAGTGCGTCATAAGAATTATTGATAGAACTCCTCTGGGGGTGACCAGAACTCCCGCCAGAACTCCGGTAAAATAATTTTTTAATTTTAGGTGCGGTATTTTGAGGGGCTGTAACTTTTGAAACATCGGTCAGAGCGCTTCGGACCCTGATAGTTTTCGATAGAACTGCTCGGGGGGCCACCAGAACTCCCGCCAGAACTCCGGTAAAATAATTTTTTTAATTTTAGGTGCGGTACTTTGAGGGGCTGTAACTTTTGAAATATCGGTCGGGGCGCTTCGGACCCTGATAGTTTTCGATAGAACTCCTCGGAGGGCTACCAGAACTCCCGCCAGAACTCCGGTAAAATAATTTTTCAATTTTAGGGCGGTACTTTGAGGGGCTGTAACTTTTGAAATATCGGTCGGGGGCGATTCGGACCCTGATAGTTTTCGATAGAACTCCTCGGGGGCTACCAGAACTTTCGCGGAACTGCCGATTTCCAAAAAAAAATTACCCCTCGGGACTTAGAATATTTTCGAGGTGCATGAAATATCGGTCAACGCTTCGGACCCTGGATAGTTCTGACGATAGAACATCGGGGGGCTACCAGAACTTCGCGAGAACTGCCGATTTCCGAAAAAAAAGCGCTTCGGATTGAAATTTTCGAGGTGCCGGTACTTGGGGGGCTGTAACTTTGAAAATTGGGCGGAGAACTCCGGACCTGAGAATATTTTTCGACGGTGCAGTACTTTGAGGGGCTGTAACTTTTGAAATATCGGTCGGAGCGCTTCGGACCTGATAGTTTTCATAGAACTCCTTGGGGGGCTACCAGAACTCCCGCAGAACTCCGGTAAAATAATTTTTTAATTTTAGGTGGGGTACTTGAGGGGCTGTAACTTGAAATATCGGTCGGGGCGCTTCGGACCCGTGATAGTTTTCGATAGAACTCCCTCGGGGGGCACCAAACTTTCGCGCGAACTCCGGTAAATAATTTTTCAATTTTAGGGTGCGGTACTTTGAGGGGCTGTAACTTTTGAAATATCGGTCGGAGCGCTTCGGACCCTGATAGTTTTTGATAGAACTCCTCGGGGGGCTACCAGAACTCCCGCGAGAACTGCCGATTTCCGAAAAAAAAATTACCCTTCGGGACTTAGAATATTTTCGAGGTGCGGTACTTTGAGGGGCTGTAACTTTTGAAATATCGGTCGAAGCGCTTCGGACCCTGATAGTTTTCGATAGAACTCCTCGGGGGGCTACCAGAACTCCCGCGAGAACTGCCGATTTCCGAAAAAAAATTACCCCTCGGGACTTAGAATATTTTCGAGGTGCGGTACTTTGAGGGGCTGTAACTTTTGAAATATCGGTCGGAGCGCTTCGGACCCTGAGAATATTTTCGAGGTGCAGTACTTTGAGGGGCTGTAACTTTTGAAATATCGGTCGGAGCGCTTCGGACCTTGATAGTTTTCGATAGAACTCCTTGGGGGGCTACCAGAACTCCCGCCAGAACTCCGGTAATATAATTTTTCAATTTTAGGTGCGGTACTTTGAGGGGCTGTAACTTTTGAAATATCGGTCGGGGCGCTTCGGACCCTGATAGTTTTCGATAGAACTCCTCGGGGGGCTACCAGAACTTTCGCGAGAACTGCCGATTTCCGAAAAAAAATTACCCCTCGGGACTTAGAATATTTTCGAGGTGTGGTACTTCAAAGGGCTGTAACTTTTAAAATATTGGTCGTAGCGTTATAAAACCTATAGGGAATTCTAGAACTCGTCGAAGTCTTTCTGAATCTACCATAAAAAATTGATTTAAAAAAAAAGTGGAAATTTTTTGTTCAACTTTGACATCGATTTTTGGGCTTATTTGAACGGAACTCTTTTTAAAACCTATAGGAAACTCTAGAACTCATCGAAATCCATCCGAAACTACCATAAAAAATTCATTTTTTCAAAAATGGGGGGCGCCGTGAAGTTAGCTCCCCCATTTTTAAAATGGTGTTTTCGCCACTTTAAATAACGGAACTCTTTCTAAAAACTATAGAGAACTCTAGAACTCTTGCTGGGGAATCCAGAACTCTAATAAATTTTTCCGAATTTTGAATAAGGGGGGCGAACTTCACAGAAATGCCGCGGGTGAGTAGTTGCTCCCTTTGGGGGGGGGGGGGGGGGGGGCAGTGGGTGCCGTCGGCGGATGGGCGATGGCAGCACCGACAGGTGAGTGGCATTATTTGTCTGCTCGCGATCCGCCGACGTTTCGCGAGAATTACAAAGACTACAAGACTTACAAACTATGACTTATATACAACTATGTGCAAGGCGGAACGCCGAACAAGTAAATTAAGGATTAATCAGATACGAAATCTATTTTGTAATATTTTATGAATTTATAGATTCTTCTAATTAAACATTAAGTTTCTAATGCGATTTTCATCCATTTTTGCTTTTTACAAAATGTAATTATCTTTTTCCTAAAATTGTGTGAAATATCTTCTTATATAAGAAAAAAATATTTTTATGTAAGTGATGGTTAGGTTGTGACCGGACACGCGGTGTACAGTGTGAATATTTTATAAAATGTACCAGGGTTGGCAAAAAACATGTTTTTTTTATTTTAAACAAAAAACATTGTTTTTTTGTTTAAAACAATGTTTTATGTTTTATTTGTGTTTTAAACTAAGGTATAAAAAAAACATGTTTCAAACAAAAAAACATGTTTTAAACAAGCAAAAAAAACACTTGATAGCTTTGATCTATGCAAGAAGATTTAAAATAAAATATGTGCGGAGCATCCATAAGTAATAATGTCAGGCATTTAAATTTTTCGCTAGCGTATCATTAAATATATGAATAACGTTGCCAAAATTTAAAAAATTAAAAACGCTAACGGCGGAGGCTGTGAGAAATAAGGCGCGCCGTTAAGCCCGGTCTACATAGGCCACAGTTTGCAAAACGCAAGGTCTACATGTCAATCTAACCTCTCTGTGTATAGAAGGATTAGGAATAATGAACGGAACAAAGGGAGACAAAGACGGAGAGTTCACTTTTATAGGAGGGAGAGGTGAAT
>JASTWL010001404.1:0-39904 GCA_035220575.1 Temnothorax rugatulus | reverse complement strand
TCTAGACAAGAGAATAAAATGATGATATTGTTAAAAGTTCAATTTTAACATAGTATAAAAATTAAGATCGCCAAGTGTTAAAATCGTGGCTCCAAAATAAAAAAAATTAAAAATAATAAATAAATAAATAACCCAGGTAGCAAGCACTCGTCATTTGACGTCAATTGACGTCAAAAGTCCGTCATTTTGACGTCAATTGACGTCAAAATGACGAGTGCTTGCTACCTGGGTATGAGCTTCATTTTTGGCGGGAACATTTGAAAATATTTCATTCTAAAGGGTCTGGGGTCCGCTGGACCCCGGGTGGCATTTAAGGGTTAATAAATATTAAAGAATATTTTAATAAATATCATTCTCTTCTCTGTTACTTGGCTGTCCAACTTCCGCGTTATAAATGTTAATATGTAAGGAAGAAACAATACTTGACCGTTGGACATTTATTTCATAAACAAGCTTTCAATGAAATTATAGAAATTTAAAAGAGAAGGTGGATATGAAACGTGGAGTAGTTGATACAGTTTGAATAACAGATCAAATGCTGCGATAGAAGTTGCTCGATGCGGAAGATTAAGGAACCATCCGTCACCCTGAACGAAGAAAGTGGCCCTTTGTTGACCTCGGATGCACATAATATATGGTTGTATGTTGCCATTCGCCTCAGTCCTTAAGGTTTTTTCAGTATGAGGAAGATTTGTTCCTTCCTGTAGAACAAAGATGTATATAATTTAATTTGCAAAATGTATTCCTTTTATTATAAATACGTGGTGACATCTAAAAGCTTAAAAACATACTGGCAAAATTTTTATGAGATGGGGATTGGTACCTCAGCATTCGGAATGTTCTCATTATCTTTTTTTTGCAACTGTAATAAAGAGGATGTGTGAAATTATCTTTAAAAAAATATATTAATAACCTAAGTAAAATGAAAGAACCTACTCACTTTTTTCTTGCTACTTCCTTTGCCTTTTCCTCCATTATTTTTTCGTGAAGAGTTTGATGGAGGCAAAAGGAGAGTCAGAACAATCAGAGCTCGTAAATCGTCTGACAAAAAGAAAGAAACACCAGGCATATTGTGAAAAATTTCACTTTTTAGTCAGAACTACTCCGGTCAATAAGTAAATTTATCAGTAAATAAAAACAATTTATTAGTCTAAAACACTCACCATCATTAACTGGAAAATCGTTAGTTTTCTTCATGATATCTGGTCTATATTGTGTGGCGTAAGCAAGAATTTTTTTAGTATAAAAGGAAGGGAATTTGCCCAAAAAATTGTCTTCACAACCCGAATATATACCAATAAAGTCTTGTTCTATCTGAAAAATAAAGAAATCATATCCGCACTAGTAAATCGTCTGACAAAAAGAAAGAAACACAGGCATATTGTGTAGTAACAGTAATCCCAAATTGAAAGAGCTGAATTCAAACTCACCATTTCACCACGGTAGTCTAGGAGGCGCGGATATTTTTCAAAAATATTGATATAGTAGGGCCAGAGTGTACGATCCATTGCCTTCTATTTGAGAAAGTTTCGTTAAGACAATTTTTTATACATTCTTTATTGCTGTCGGATGGCAACTTATCTGTCATCCACGATATCTAGAACCAAAAATATAAATTAGAATAATTATGTTGCGTACTTAGACAAACTTTATTTAAATTAGAGATTCCAAAATATACATATACTGACAAACCTTTTCCTCCAAATGGCTTCGTTGAGAAGCACTGAATCACTATCTAAATTTTTAGAACCTTCCTTTAAGCATTGTGCTTTTCTTTTCATTGCTATTGCAGAGTATTTCTTTTTTTCAGGGGAGAGTTTTGCGCGGACTGTCCACAGTCGATATTCAATGAATCCCTGTTTAGTTTTGGGATCGTAGTAATGTTCCTAAAAATATTACATTGAATATTAATAACACAGCCACACACAAAAAAAAATTATTTTCTGGCCTGGGGGTCAGACCATGTTTATTATATGTTTTTGGGGTCGCTGAAACCGAATCCGAAGTCCATTTTACCCCATCACGTCAGGTTTTTCACAGCAGTGTCTCGCCTGTGTCTGCATCCAGGGCACCTCCACGCGGTGATAGCGGGCAACGGAGCAATTCCGTTATCCGGCTGAGTCCCTGGATTACGGCGTTGATGCCGTCATGGCAGGCACAGGTGGAAAACGTTTAACGAGACAGGGATTCGGATACCCAGAATCGGCGGCTGATCAGGGTGAGAATGCGGGCCCGCAGGCGTCGTCATCATGCGACCGCAGCTCTACATTGGTTGGTGACTTGGCTAATGTAGAGTTGAATACTACAAGAAAAAAGGGCGAAGTCGTCTCACAATCACATAACTGTGATTCAGATCATAACGTCTTTTGTTATATTTGCTCCAAGTTATGTCAAAAACCTGACGTGATGGGGTAAAATGGACTTCGGATTCGGTTTCAGCGACCCCAAAAACATATAATAAACATGGTCTGACTCCCAGGCCAGAAAATATTTTTTTTGTGTGTGGCTGTGTAATGTATCGTGATACATTATTCGTGATAAATATTACTGAATATCATTCTATTAAACTTACATATCCTTTACATCCTTTCACATTATTTTTTAGTAGGGGGAATTCAGAAACAATGGCACTTGCAAGTAATATTTTGTTTTATCCGGAGGATAGCTAAAATAAAATGCCATTACATTTCATGCACTATTATGATAGAGCTCAAATGAAGAAGTTACTACTTACTAAGAAATATCTACTTACTAATTATTGTTTTGTGCTGAAATAAGCTCAGCCACGACAATACGCACGAGAGCTCTTCTATCGGACTCATTAAAAGAGCCTTTATGTGCAGCTTTCAATATAGAGGCACCTTGCACATGGTTTTCAAGTGTTTTCTCTACAGTTCCATAGCGCTAAAAATAAAAAAAAGTGAAATAAAGAAAAACTGTTTCAGAGAAAATACACAAAAAAATCTCAATTTTAAATTCATATCCAAGAATGTACAAATTTTACCGAGAATAAGTTTACATTCACTTCTGATTGAGACAATTGCTGTGTAGAGGAGGAAAACGTTGAAAACTGTTCGGGATGATTCTGCAGCAGATCACTTTTGGAATTAAGTATTTCAGCAGAACTAGTAGTAGCGATTATTTTATCAGATATTTGCGATGAGTGTTGGCTCGATGTTGTTGCAGTATTTTCAACGGACATTTGGGTTATAATGTCCTCTACTTTTTCTCCTTGCAGCACTTCATGTACAGTATCAATGGGAAAGCTCCCCAGTATTACCTGAGAAAGAACAGAATGTAAAAATAAAATATTAATCTCTCTAATAAAATATGAAATTAAATTGCAGTAATTTAAGTTATAGATTTTACTACGCATAGTATACAAAGCAAACTTACAGTTGATTTCCATTTTAATTCCTGAAGAAATTTTATTATTATTTTCCTGGGCCCCAATTTAATTCCTAGTTCTTTTAAATCTGGATCTGATAGCTCTAAGAGAGCTTCCCCATTGATACATTGGTCTGAAAAAAATAGAATATTCATTGTAACATCAATAAAAAATAAAGATTTTTTTACAACACCGAGAAAATAAGGATTAGTTATAGTTTGTGCTAGACAAAATGAAATAGTAAACAGTAATTTTAAAAGAAAATAAAAATGAAGAACTTGTAGATAATAGAATAAAATATACCTGAAGACAACATTATATTAATAAAGTTTAATTTCACAAAAAAATATTACACATGTAAACAAATAAAGTGGATAGTTACACTTTTCTGCGATTGCAAAAAATACACACAATGAAAACAAAGCAATTCCACAACCAACCACTTGAGAGATATACTCACTTTTACAAAATAATGTGGCGAGGACTGATGTAAAGACCATTAGAGGTTGGCTCTGTCCATGGACTAAATGGTTTAAAGTGGGCAAGTGAAGAAACTGAGACAAAATGTAAAGCATGATCTGTATCTCCAACTTCAATGCAAAATGCATTAAAATGAGGATCAAAAATTGTAGTCTCACAGTGAAAAATTAGAAAATACACCTTATTTTCTCTTAAGAGAACTATTTCTACGATTTTTCCAAATATAGGGAGATTTTCTCTTCGTTTTACTGCAGCCTTAAGACAAACAAACAGACTAGGTCTGAATTCTACTCCATTAACTTTAATACTCTTGGATCGAAATATGTTGTCTGTATCCACATAGCCTAATTCCAAAAGAAATTGTCTGCTTTGAGTTTCCTGCACATGACAAGTTTTACCACTCAGTGTATGCACTCTCTTGAGTTTGACATCACCTGCTCCCCATTTTGAACTCTGAACACATTGACATACTCTGATTAGAGTCTTTGGAGGATTCTTGAAATTGTGAACATTTTGAGCTCGCAATTTAATTTCAGCGTGTTTTGCTTCAAAACGCATGCAAAAATAGCATCGTAGAGGGCCTGCCCAAAGTATACAATCTGCGTAATGAATAAGGTGATGGAACTTGTTAATGCAATTGATATTGGGAAATAGTTTCCGAAATGTATTCATAAAATCTTTTGTCAGGCCTCGCAGATATGGCATCAAAGATCTTGTTACTCTTGGGGCCAGCACTATTTCCATAATTCTTAGTAACAGTAATATTAGATCTATGTGTTCATCTCCTCTGTCAATTTTTTCTGCAACTATGAATGGAAAGGCTCTTAACAGTACCCACATCTGCATTGCCTTTTGGCTTAGTAAATGATCATTTTTTTGGAGCATATTTATAGAAAAATTTGCGGATGGTTTGTTCTTGTTTTCCACAAAGCCATATTGGAATGATGCAATTTTGCTATTAAAGTAATCAACAGTAAATTTTCTTGTAATACAAATGTAGTGATGAAGTACAAGTTTTAATATCATAGGGCCTATTCCGCACAGAATATCATGCATCACATCAAAAATTTTATTCCTAGAGGTATGAAAATATCGTGACTTGTTAAGGCAACAGTCATCTTTCAAACCAGTTGCTGCCATGGATGGAGCAGAAAAATTATGCCTGCGTAAATACTCCAGATGCTCATTGAATACCTCTTCAGTCCTTTCATTGCCTAATCTTGTTCTTCCAGCATGCAGGTCTTCTCTAGAGTATAAGCACATTCGGCAGAACTTGTTCGCCTTAGGTCTAAGCATATTAAATACCTCATGCACAGCTAAAGTGTCTCCACAAAAAGCAGTTATTGTCGCATGTAAATTAAATTCCTCATCATGAAGCATAATTTTAACTCCGTCATCGCTTTCTAACTTCTCTAAATCACTCAAAAAGGGGGACAATATTTGGCCAAACCCATACTTTTTGACATCTGCATCAGAACATAACAGGAGAACGTGTATACTTCCTAAATCAGAATTTATATGAGCCGGAATATTTTGAATTGTATAATAGAAAGCGCCCAATTTGTGGATTCCTGTTTTAGATCCAAGAGGGTTAACAATTTCCAACTCGTCATAATAAAGCTGTATCCGTAAGGCATGTCTATGTATCTGGAAAAGGGGGTGATTTTTAAAATGATCTCCATCCACAAATGAAGCTAGAATACCATTCGCTGATGGCTGTTCAGAAAGTATAGCTTGTTTGACTTCTGCGTTTGACATTACCAACTTCAAAGTATCTATTATTGGCACATATTGACAAGTTTCAAGTACAAATTTAGGTATATAAGTTCCAGTTTCACTATCCAATGAATTTTCCATGGTAACCAAGAGGAATCTCTACGGGCTCGATATAACCACAGCTAGTCTTTAATGCCTTTATTTGATTCTCCAAAGTACGGAAATTATCGAAAGGATTCTCAAAATCAAAATTAGAAAGTAATTCAACAACTTCAGGGTCTTCAGTAGCGTTTCTTGCTTGAAAATAATTGACAACTTTTGTTTTCAAGGAACTAGCTAAACTCAAGACCACTTCCTCTAATTCATCTAAAACGTTATTCAAAATAGTGGTACTCATAGTTCCCTTGGATTGAAGTCTTGCAATTAATCTGACAATCGAAGCATATAAATCAAAGTTTAGATTTTCGTTGACCACTTCTTCCACTGCAGCGTCATGTGCATGAAATTCATCGTTATCATCAGGAGTTGATTCGTCGTCAGGAATTGATTCGTCGTCAGGAATTGATTCGTCGTCAGGAATTAATTCATCATCAGGAATTAATTCGTCGTCAGGAATTAATTCAGGCTCTAAATTATCATCACATCTGTATCTATAACACCGACGTATGTGCCTTCTCAATGTATAGAAATACATAAACGTTCGACGACATCCATCTTGGCCACATTCAAAACAATTTTTCCCCATTCCCCGATGAATTGTAAGTCCATGAGAAAATTGTAAATGCCGCACTAAACCATTCAATCCATTGGGGACATTATGGTGACATACATAACAATTCAGACGATCCATATCACTTTTCGCAAAACGCTGCAACAACTTCAGATCGATATCGATATTTGAATCCAAAACTGTTACGACTCGTCTGAAAAGTTAGAATTTACAAATAACCACTGAGAGATCACATATTCCATGTTACGAGATACGCTACAAATGCTTGAAACGCTACAAATGCTTCGTAGCATTCATCTTCTCCTTGTTTTTAATGAAGAAAGAAGGAGAAGAACGCTTTAAAGCATCTGAAGCGTCAAGTGGACCGCAGCTATTATTTACGATCTTTCAGTGATCATCTCTGAGCCTCAACTGTACAGACAAATTCTATGAGTTTCGACAGTCATCAGTGTTTGTTAATCAATATGATATTAAAAATCAGGAATATAATTACAACTATAACAAGAATTACAAAAGCTCTCTGCATGAAAAAAAATGTTGGCTCACTCATTCAGAATGCTCACCCAAAAAAGCATTAGCAACTAATTTGTCTTGTGTAAGATCCAATATTTTCTCTGCTACCTCGCCTGACGACCATTTCGTAATTTCACCCATATCCACAAAATTTTAATAATTGAAGATTATCTGAAACAAATTGAAATGTATATTCAGCTAGACAACTTACACATATTAAGTACATGAGTAATAATAGCATATAAAATAATAAAAATCAGATATAATTTTGTCAAAATGCGTTCTCTAAAAATATATGTTATTATGCAGTACAAAGTGCTGTAAAAATTGCTGTTTCAAAATTGTAGTAGATTTTATAAGTTATAAAATGCCAAAAATATGTTATTAAAATAATCGCATATTACCGCATTTTTTGCGAAATATAATACTATAAGTACATCATAAAAAACTGTATCCAAACATGTATTTACATGTATTTACACTAAATACATAATTTATTCAAACTGGCCTGGCACGCGACAACTCTTCATCGAGGTGTACTCACGTGTTAGTAACTACTCTATTAATTTCTTCTGGTCGGACGTGCTCGATTCCTAGGATGTGATAGACCTCACGAACGAGAGGACCTTCATGAAGAAGCCACCCAGCAGTCTGCCGACCTTCTCTAGACGGAAGACTCTCGAGAAGGAGAACAGGGGGAGGAAACTCCCCAATGAAAAAGTAAGGATAGTGTTTCAACGCCACCTGGGCTAATAGACCGGTTTTTTGACACTACCATGGTAAAAACTCGCGGATTGTCGGTAATGTGTTCTGAAGGTATAAGTAGAATTATAAAGATGAATAGAAGTATCAATATTAGAGGTTATTTGCGTACTTATTCGTATTGGAATATTTAGAAATATTTAGTGTGAGAAAGAGTGAAAAAGTAGTGAAAAGTAGAAGTTTAAAAATGTTCTTTTTCTTTATCTAAAAAAAAAAAAAAAAAAAAAAAAGCTTCTTTAACTGTTTCGTTACATGCTCTCAAGGCGGTCACCCATCCTAGTACCGTACCGTGCCCGTGTCGCTTGACTTCGATGATCCAGTGGACAGTGACGATCTTCTCACCCTGATGCTTCCTTATTAACTGTACTTGTCTATAACAGGTACATCTTTAACGTGTTCAAAAATCTTGTAATGATAATCTTCTTGATAGTTATAACACTGCATGAAATAGTTATTATAAAACTATAATCACACGCAACTACATCCACTTATACCATAAATTCGCCACTTCAATCATAAAGTTGCGAAACAAACATATTGTAGTTAATTTTGTGGTTTTTATTTTATTATTACTTTATTATACAATATTAAGAAGTAAAAATAGTTATATTACAAAAAGACCTTATTTGGACGACTTTAAGACGTCTTTAAAATGACGTCTTTAAATGGTCTAAGAAATGACGTCTTATAAACGTCCATTATTAGTCGCCGATGTCATAGACCAAAAATGACTAAAAATAGATGTCATAATGACGTTATGGAATAATGTCAGTATAATGTCATTTTTAAAGACATAGTCGCTTTTTGGTCATTTGACGTCATTTGTACAAACATGACTAGTATTTGACGTCAAAATGACATGTGCTTGCTACCTGGGTAATAAGATACTTAGAGGTAAATATACCGGAAAACCGCGGAATATTATAGAACAGCAAGCTGTACAATACCATCACACGAAACTTAAAAAACATGTATAAACGTGCACTAATTTTTGCATAATTTCTTTCAGTATATATTTTGCATTTATAATACAATTATATTCATAAAAGCAAATTATTTCCCAGGTAGCAAGCACATGTCATTTTGACGTCAAATACTAGTCATGTTTGTACAAATGACGTCAAATGACCAAAAAGCGACTATGTCTTTAAAAATGACATTATACTGACATTATTCCATAACGTCATTATGACATCTATTTTTAGTCATTTTTGGTCTATGACATCGGCGACTAATAATGGACGTTTATAAGACGTCATTTCTTAGACCATCTAAAGACGTCATTTTAAAGACGTCTTAAAGTCGTCCAAATAAGGTCTTTTTGTAATATAACTATTTTTACTTCTTAATATTGTATAATAAAGTAATAATAAAATAAAAACCACAAAATTAACTACAATATGTTTGTTTCGCAACTTTATGATTGAAGTGGCGAATTTATGGTATAAGTGGATGTAGTTGCGTGTGATTATAGTTTTATAATAACTATTTCATGCAGTGTTATAACTATCAAGAAGATTATCATTACAAGATTTTTGAACACGTTAAAGATGTACCTGTTATAGACAAGTACAGTTAATAAGGAAGCATCAGGGTGAGAAGATCGTCACTGTCCACTGGATCATCGAAGTCAAGCGACACGGGCACGGTACGGTACTAGGATGGGTGACCGCCTTGAGAGCATGTAACGAAACAGTTAAAGAAGCTTTTTTTTTTTTTTTTTTCTTTTAGATAAAGAAAAAGAACATTTTTAAACTTCTACTTTTCACTACTTTTTCACTCTTTCTCACACTAAATATTTCTAAATATTCCAATACGAATAAGTACGCAAATAACCTCTAATATTGATACTTCTATTCATCTTTATAATTCTACTTATACCTTCAGAACACATTACCGACAATCCGCGAGTTTTTACCATGGTAGTGTCAAAAAACCGGTCTATTAGCCCAGGTGGCGTTGAAACGCTATCCTTACTTTTTCATTGGGAGTTTCCTCCCCCTGAAGGAGAAGCAGAGCAAGCAGGACGTTGCTGCGTTGACAACGGAGAACGAGGAACCGACGCCGCCGATTGACGTCGAAGTGGTACCTCCAGATTGCCCACGGCTAGATTCGCTTGCACTCAGACGAGAACTTGAAAGACCAGAACCAGAATTCCATCAAATTCGAGGAGGAGGACAAGGATCTGTTTTGCGTCGGTCGAACGTTAGGCACGCAGGATCCGTATGGGGCAACGCGTGCTGCAAATCGCGTCGATCCTGCTCAAATTTATTCCAAACATGTATTTACATTAAATCATATCTTAAAAAGTGTACGTAAATTATGTGTATATGTACGCCGGCACCTAACCTAACCTTGCCATGTGCTGTTAGGGAATTGGCGCGCGAATATCGGTTTTGTATTTAATAATGCAAAAACTTTTACTTACCACCAATGTATACTTATCATTAACGAAGATATAATGCATATATCACTTCTCTTCAATGATATTATATTATCATGTATAAGACGCACGCACGAGCATGTTCTCTTGGAAGCCACTATAATAATAAGTGAATAACGATATAACCACTGACGAATCTGTGAGCTTTGCCGTTCTCGCTGATTGCGCAGCGCGTTCGGTCTTGTTTCACTGTTTATTAGCGATGCAAGATGTCACTGATGGAATCAGTGACTTTTCCACTGATTCAGATTTAGAGAGTATATAAATTCTTAAATATTCTTCATCTTATTTACAATAAATAAATCACTTAAAATAATATTTAAAAATGATCTAACTATAATGGATGGGAGCGAAAAGACGCGCGCGAACGGGGGAGGGAGAACGGGTGACGGGAGCGCGAGAGACCGCGCGCGAGGGAGAGAGATAACGCGAACGGGGGAGAGAGAGAACGCAAACGGGGACGGGAGCGCGAGGGAACATCTTATATGAGGGGGAACGGGAGCGAGAGAACGCGAGCGGGAGCGCGCCGTGTGACGTCACGCGGATCAACGCGGCCGTTGCACGCGGACCCCTCCCCCGCGGCGCGCCGAAAACGCGAACGCGGTTCCCTGCTCCCCACGGCGCCCGCGAACGCGGTACCCCTCACCCCGCGGCGCCCGAAACGCGGTACTCCTTCCCCCTCACCCCGCGGCACCTGAAAAACGCGACCGCGGTACCCCCCTCCCCTCACCCCGCGGCGCGACCGCAAACGCGGTACGCCCTCCCCCTCTCCCTGCGGCGCCGGAAACGCGGTACCCCCCCCTCACCCCGCGACGCCTGAAAAACGCGACCGCGGTACCCCCTCCCCCTCACCCCGCGGCGCGACCGCAAACGCGGTACGCCCTCCCCCTCCCCCCGCGGCGCCGGAAACGCGGTACCCCCCCCCCTCTCACCCCGCGACGCCTAAAAAACGCGACCGCGGTACCCCCTCCCCCTCACCCCGCGGCGCGACCGCAAACGCGGTACGCCCTCCCCCTCACCCCGCGGCGCCGGAAACGCGGTACCCCCCTCCCCCCTCCCCGCGGCGCCCGGAAACGCGGTACCCCCCCGCCGGGGGACCCCCCCGCCCCTCACCCCCCTCGGAGCTCCCTAGTTAGAACCCTCCTTTATACCCTACTACCTTTACCTTTGTTCTGCATTGGGAAATACGCTTGGGACAGCATTCTTTTTCAAACGAACACTTTGCAGTCCAAATTGTTCAATTTGGTCTTCCGAAAAGTGTTTGATGGAGATTCTACTGTATTTTAAGGGCACAAGCATTACTTTGTTTGTTTAAAACAAGTAATGCATTTATCCATTTTTCCTTTAGTTTCTTATCAGTGGGGAATCTGAAAATATAATAGAATTATATTCTTAAAATATGAAAGATTATTTGCTATAACCATATATATATATATACACATACATATTTAGTTAAGGTTAACTTTGACTTACCCATACATAGGCACGATAGACTTATGTCTTTCAGTCTTCCTTTTGTATTTGCTTGATGTGCATCCTTCAACGAAACAATAAGCGATCATATTGTTGTATATTATACTGATTTTTTCAGTCAATTTATTTATAATAGCAAAACACTCGCAAAAACACGTGCACGTGTACATGATTGATATGACCGACATGACCAATACGTTATCGACATGACGTCGGTTTTAGTTCACGCATTTCTCAACTAGTCGATGTCGGCGCGATACATCTTGACATCCAGTCTGAAGTTGCTGCTAGCAGTCCATGTTATATAGTCAAAGGCTACTCCTAATCTCACTCTACCCAGTGAGAAAGCTAATATCAATTCGATGTCGAATTGATATCAATGCTCTCAGAATATGTCGACGCGACATCCATATTGACGGATTGTAAAATTCGATCTCTTTTTGAGATACCGCAGAAATATTTATATTTCAATTATATTTAATTTTATTAAAAATTATTATAACAAATGCTTGAAAAATTAGCACTGTTACGTTAAAAGATCAAACATTCAAGTGAAAGAATTGTTTAAGCGACTTTCCGGCAAGAAATGACTCATTGAATTGATATCAAATCGATGTCGATTCGAAGTCGATATAATGTCGATTCGACATCTTTTCGATCAAGAAAATCGACTTAAATTAGACACATAACCTTCAACATTGCCGGCCGGCAACCGGTATTTTCTACTTCATGGCTGCGTGCAGGTTTGCTGCGTGTCTCCGACGTCTCGACTGTACATATCATTTTAATCCGAAGGTAATCCTTCTTTTCCTTTTTATAATACTAATTGAATTCAATATAAAATTATATTTAAGATTATTATGTATATATTTTTACTAATATTTTTGAAATATGCGTAGTATTATATCACGTTAAAACATTTTGAGGTTATACTTGTAGAAGTTACATATAATTAGATGCAACATAAAAAGAAGTATAGCACATATGTAATATAAATATAGAATATTAATACAAATATGTTATACTTGTTTGTTACTTCATATTATATGCAACTTTTTAGAAGCATGACTTAAGATTTGTGATATGTTCTATGATGATTACGAAGCATATATTTGGAAAATACTAGTAAAAAATATATAAAAATAACATACATAAATATACATATCTAAATTACGTATTACATATCTACATGTAATAATATTACATATCATATATTTCATATATTACATATCATTTTACATATCATAAATTTTTATCTGTATTTGAATTTAGTACAAAGATCGACCTCCATCGAGTGCATTCTTAAGTGGCCTACAAAGCGGTCGGCTAAAACTAACATATTCGCTCTATCCTGGAAACTGCTTGATTGATCGCATGGGCAGTTTCGAATGGCGTGTGGTAGTGCATTGCAGTACCAGTGGGATACAAAACATAGAGTAAGTATTTTATGATCAATATTTACTTTTAATTACATTTTTATTATAATATTAATAGTTATTGTATTAAAAACTCACGTTTATGTTAATTTTTTTTCATGTTGCAGCGTTGCCGCAAAGGAAGTACAACTGCAACCGTAATTATCGGTTTGCTTTCTACGCACGTACATACATATAAGTACCAGTGGGACACAAAGCATAGAGTAAGTATTGTACGATCAATATTTACTTTTAATTATATTATTTTTATCATAATATTAATAATTATTGTATTAAAAACTCATCTTTATGTTAATTTTTTTTATGTTGCAGCGTTGCCGCAAAGGAAGTACAATTGCAACCATAATTTGGTTGAAATCAGTTGAAATATATGTTTTGTGCACACTCAGTAGTAATATAATAATATATAATTTGGATATTCTCAACAACGCCAGCATCATGGAGGATGATGACAGACCTGTGAGTAATGTTTTGTATAAAATTCTTTAGTTGCATTTTATGCGTATTTCTTACATTATATTTTAAGATAAACATTCAATCGCTGAAGCGAACCATGAATCGCAGAGTAAATACGACAATTACAAAACGAACTCGTTTAGAAAATTTAGCAGCTGTTATTAATAAACGATATGTTGAAAGCGAATCCGATGATAACAGCAATGGTGAAGATGGTGATGATAATGAAATAAATTTAAGAGTGGCTGAAGAGGAAAATGTTAATATTTCATTTCATGAGGAAGAGTTAGATAGCGAAACAAATGAAAATATTTTGCATAATGAAGATATGACTAATGAAAGTATTCAAAATACATCTGACAGTACAGATTCTGAAGATTTAAGATCTAATCCAAGCAATCACGATTCAAATTTTGAAAATAACAGTGACATTAATGAAGAGGAGCCTTTACAATTTGGTAATAACAATGAGAGAGGGCAGTATATCGTTAGAATTTTACGTGAATGGGTTCAAGAGGGAGGCATTGTGTCAATGCGAAAGCTTGATTCTTCACTTGTAAAGCTTCATTGTATATTTCCTGTTGTACCACTTAGTTAAAAGACACTCTTGCATACCCCACATGAAATTAATATAAATGAAGTTAATGGAGGAGAATTGTGGTACAAAGGAATAGCTTATAACTTGGATCTAATGAATTTAGACGAATATTTACATAAATTTAATGAAATTTTTATCGATATTAATATTGATGGCCTTCCATTATTTAAAAGTAGCGCAGAAAGATTTTGGCCCATTCTTGGGAAACTTGTTCCATCAAAAAATGAGCCTTTCATCATAGCTATTTTCAAAGGAAAGAAAGATCCTAATATAAATGACTTACTCTACGATTTTGTAAGAGAGATGGCTGATTTACGTGAAAATGGATATATACGAAATAATGTGAGATATAGATTGTCAATAAGACATTATATCTTCGATGCGCCTGCTCGATCCAAGGTGAAATGTTGCATCGAACATGGTGGCTATTGTGCTTGTGAGAAATGCGAAGTAATTGGAGAGTACGTTGATAATAGAATGACTTATATAGAACTAGATAAAAATCTTAGAACAGATCAATCCTTCCTTAATCAGGAGCAACCTTATCATCATACTGGCCGTTCACCGTTGGAAGTGATTAGAGCTGGTTTAGTTTCCCAGTTTCGTTTAGATAGTCTTCATTTGGTATATATTGGTGTTTTTAAACGATTGATTCTTGCTTGGAAAAAGTGGAATGGGCCTTGGAAGTTACATCACAGTATAATACAAAACATTTCTGACAAGTTGCTGATGCTAAAAGAATCCTGCCCTCGAGATTTCAACAGACCACCAAGAAGCTTAACCGATCTCCCGTTTTTTAAAGCAACAGAATATCGACGGATATTGCTATACGACGGTATGTTAATTTTCAAGGATTGTGTAGCAGAAGAAGTTTATAACCACTTTTTACTGTTGCATTGTGCAATTTACATTTTGAACAGTCCGTGTTTGGTGCATATGCATTGTGACTATGCTAATACATTATTAAGAACATTTATTTCTCACTCCGCTACTATCTATGGTCAAAAATTTGTTGTTTACAATGTTCACTCTTTGTCTCATCTTGCCAGTGAATGCGCAACTCATGGAAAATTGGATGGCTTTAGTGCATTTCAGTTTGAAAACAGATTACAATCTATTAAGGCATCATTGCGTTCTGGTTACAAACCCTTGAAACAAGCAGCTTTTCGTGACTTAGAAAAAAGACAGACAGATGTTGCATTAGAAGATGAGCAAAATGTTGTTGTACTTTCTTGGAAACGAAAAGAGAATGTCGCAAATGAGGTGGTGGATGGGATCCAGTTTCGGAGAATCCATGTCAATGACATCTTATTTCAGTGTAATAGGAAAGATGCTTGTTTCAAAACATGTAATAACACTGTTGCAGTTCTCCAAAATATTGTGCAAGTACAAAATGAAGTATACTTTATTGGTTTTTCCTTCTCTGTTGCTGTGAATGCATATGAATATCCTTTGCCTTCTTCTCATCTTGGAATTGTGAAAGTTTCACATCGGAATGAAGAAAGGCAAATTTTTCCTCTGACCGATATTACATGTAAATGTTGGCTTATGCCTGATGGCGATGCTTATGTATGTGTTCCTTTGTTACACAGCATGCCCTTATTCAAATAATATTTTTTAGGTTTACTTTTTCTGTAAGTAATACGATTTTTAAATATATAATTTTTTTCATTTACTATTTTAAATTATATTTAATTTGCTTGAACGTTTGTATAAAAATTTTTGTTTTTTTATTATTTTTTTGTAATTTTCTAGCAACATTTCTGTGCAAGAGGTAAATTCTTCGCGTATGTATATGTATGAATGTGTAAACCCAGTAAGCAGAAAATCATTGCTACAATGTTATTATAACGATATTCTTAACATAGTAACGTTTCCAAGTATGTAGGTTTTAACGTTGTGTGGAATATCATTATGAATATACTTTGACACAGATTTAGAGATTTCGGTAATGTTGAAATAACAAATGCTATGTCGTTATAAATAATATTGCATGTATGTTTTTTAACATTATGACAATGTTTCTCATAAAATTCAATCAATAATAAAACAACGTTACTTCAACATTAATATAATATGTCACACAAACGTTGTAAGTAATATTGCATTTATGTTTTTTAAATATTGTGATAATCTTTCTTATACAATTTAGTCAATAATAAAACAAAGGTAATACAACATTAAAATAACGTCACAATAATATTAATTCTAATATTTATTTAATTTATTTTTGTTCTTTTATTTATATTGATTACATGTTTTCAACTTTTCAATATTAATTAGCATGTCTAATATATTGAGTTTTATTTTTTTAAAGAAAAGTTTTATTAAGAAATATCTAATTAAAATAGAATAGATATTCTGTAATAAAAATATTCTTCAAAAAATAAAAACTCAATATATGTATATTAGACATGCTAATAATATTGAAAATGTATTTAAATTTTACATATATTATTAACATATTATATGCAATATATAATAACATTATATCCAAAACATATTTTACATCCAATATATTATATATTATATATTAGTAACATATTTTATATCCAATATCAATATAAAAATCCAGTAACATTTTATATTCAATATATTATATATTATGTATATTAGTATACATCTGGAATATTCTTTTGCCTTATTCGTTTCCTGGAAAATAAAAATAAAATTTAATTAGTGAAAAACTTAATAATCTATAACTTAGTTTTAGTAATATTATATGTAATAGACTTTTATAAAAATATATTTGAAATAATTATATTAAAATAGAGAAACCATTTTAAAAAATAAAGAATTGTAATATCTGGATTCAATAATGACATACTTGAGAGTTCTTTTTTTTGCTTGCGGACGTTAGCAAACCGGAACCATTCCATTACGTATTGTTCGTATTCTTTATCAGTATTCCGGGGAAATGTTGCCTTAAAAGCTTCTAGAGTAGGAAAGAATACATATAAGTTTTAATATAAGCTCTAACAAAATAAAGAAAAAACATTTATATTATTGAAAGAATTAAAAAATTTAAAACTTTGTCTTTTCGTTGTGGTCATTTTCAAAGTATGACGTCAAGAGTGAAAAAATATTTGTCAAACATTCTTGCAAAATGAGTAGAAATAAACATTTTATTTAATATCCATAAAATTTCACTTGTAACCAATTGAATAAATTTGTAAAATAGTCAAAATATTTTTCTTTCGCCGCAATAATCAATAAATAGTCGTAAAAAATATATGTAAAAAACTTTTTAACTGATCATTAATTATATATATCCTGTTAATTTTATAGTTATTAGTTTATTATTATTATTAGAACAATTAGAACAGTTTTTGAAGTAGCTTATAAATCTAATTAATCGCAATAATAAAAAATTACATAAACATATCTTTATTTGAACGTATTTCGCAAGAATTTAAAAAGCATGCAGTTTTTCTCTTATCTTGATTCATAATGTCGGAAGACGGAACTGATTAAATATACAATATATCAATACATTTTCTTATAAAATTAATTTATAATAAACATTGTCAATAAACATTATCAACTTTTTGTAAATAATATACTTATGTGTTTTTAATTGCTATGTGTATATAATAGTTTATAATTTAAAAAAGCTACTAAATCAATTTATTTAATTTGCTATCTTTACATGATTAAACATTTTTAATATATACAGAAAATCCATAAAATGTTGATTTACATTAAAACATATAGGATATTGGCCACTCAAAAATAAAGTAAATAAAATAAAAAAAATAAATTACCATTTAAACAATTATGATTATAAATTATTTCAATCTTATAATTAATTATTGTAATTTCAGTGCCAATTAGTTATGTTCTACAGCACAATAAAAAATGTTCTAAACAGACTTTTCTCATTATAATTACAGTAGGTCTGATATCAAAATTATATGTATTATATTAAAAATTGACTTACTTTTAATACCTAGTATAATCCGTGTATCTCCAATTTTAAAATTATTTTTCTGTCCCGTCCACGAACACATACACGCTAAAGAATCATCAAAGGTGGAACTCAAAGCTCTCCTAATAAAGTCTTTTTCGTTTTTTCCGCCAATTTGTAACATTTTGTTCACCTAAAAAATGGTTTTTACAATTTATAAACAGTACAATTTAAAAATAAACAATAAAATTATATCATAATGCCATTACTTCATTCAAGCCATTATTAAAATTATATTTAATTTATATATATATATATATATATATATATATATATATATATATATATATATATATATATGATAGTTGATAAATTTATTTACCATTTGCACGAAGGCTTCTTCATCATTTTTTAATTTATCATCAAAATCAAGAAGATTTTGAATAGAAGTTATGGGAAAGTGTTGTCTGATTTTGTCATCCTTCAGAATAGAATTTTCAGTGCCATGTTGTTCGACCATGTTAATTTTAGCCAAGATCAATTTTGTCGTTTCCTGGATGTCTGCAAGTGTGAGTGTGATTTGCTCTTGTTTTTCCTTTACATTTTTAATTTCACTCTTTATAGTGTTTATAATGGTTTTCAAGTCTTTTACATAATCCGTATTTTCATTTGCGATAATTATTGGAACATCGTTAATATTTTTTTCTGTTAAGATAATGTTCTCTGAAAGAGAGGAAATTAAATAAATAAATAGTTTATTAAAAAGACGCTTTTGATTATGCTTTTGATATTCTATTTTTATTACCATTTCCATATTGTACATTAACTACGTCATCAATATTTTCGTAGTCCTCGTTTGTGTGCGTTGAGGCTAAAAAATAAATTAATTTTATTCTAAACAGCAAAGTGTGTTTTAGTATTCAACTGTATAAAATATATGTAAAATGTGAAGCGATAATTAAATCAGTAGACGGATACAAGAATAGTATATAGCACTCAAAACTTTGCCAGTATGAGAAGTTTTAATTCAATTCTTATTTGAAGTAGCATTTCCCGCTATACGTAATTATTACAAATTGTTTTCTTTTGCAAATTTAATATTTATTTATACTTATGCTTATTTGTACTTATAAAATATAGCAGTAATTTTTATTAGACTCACAAATTTAAAATTTCATTCTATTCTATTTTATCTGTATAATTATAAATTTTCTGCTGAGACTTTTTTAGAAAATAAATCTAGATTAATATTAAATACGTTTACATTTATTTATTAATAAATTACTTTTGAATAAATTATTGTATATAATAAATATTTTAAAAAATTTATATAGTCTTTAAAATAAATAAATCAAATGCAAAATGGTTTTTTTTGAAAAGCCAAACTTAATTCAAGATTTAATTTAATTTAAAATATGTACATACATACTTAACGGTTACGAACATTCTTAAAATTAATCTTCTAATCAACACTGTTTCAATGAATTAAAGCATAAAATTTTGAAGTTTGTGAAACGTTAACATTATCAAAGTAAAGCAAATAACTCATGTTCCTCCATGTGTTAATGTTTGCATAAATCAAACTGAAAAAATTTACCTGCAATATTTGATTTGTGTGATTCCTTGGACATCAATTGTGGAGGATTAAGATAGTTAACATAATCTTTATTAGTACGTTTTACTTTTCTTTTTCCCAGCATTCTTGTTATTTCAGCTTCGGATTCAGAGGTTGCTGCAACCTGTTTTTCTGCCTCTAAAGCTGATTCATAAGTATCTAAATAATAAAAGAGGTTAATTATGTAATTAATTTTAATTAAAATATATTTCTAATCATATGTATATGTATATATATATATATATATATATATATATATATATATATATATAGGTATATATATAAATTTTATACGAATATTACAAAATATCATAACAGTTAGAAACAAATAAATATTTCAATGATATAAATTTATATAATTTTATATATATTCATATATATATATATATATATATATATATATATATATATATATATATATATATGTATAACATTTCTGTAAGCATTTTATTTTGATCGGCGACAATCAATAAAATGATTAGACACACGCACACAATATTTTTCCTAATTTTGTTTTTCTGCAAGTATAATAATTTAATTGTACTTACCATGTTTACTAAAAACATGACATTTATATTTAACAAAATTGTCTTTAACTGGCATTTCCTTTACTATTGCGGTTCTAATATTTTTGATTCCTGTAGGCCAATAACAATAATCTGGTTCATCTAACCAGAGTACAGGAACCACTGAAATATCTAAATTGTCGAATTGTGCTACTGCGTACTGAAAAATAGATTAATATTAGATTATACACTTTTTTTAAATAACAGAAGAGTTTGAAACTGCAATACATAATAAATACATTTGCAATACGTAATAAATACAACAACACTATATTATATGTACTGGCAAACATACAACACGAGAGAGACGTCGTAATTATTGTAACGAAGACTCGGAAACGACTACTGCCTTCGACAGGCAATGGTATAATGCGAAATTTGGAAATTAAGTAGAGATAGAAGAGGCACAGCATTGATGTGTGAGTAAACACATGTATAAATGTAAAGATGTGTGAGTCGTACACACAACATGGAAAAAGTGACTAAAGAAAGTACGAAAACATCTCTGCCGCCGAGAGTTATCTATATAAAGATATATATATAATATTGAGAATAACAGAGAACATATATATGATTTGTAAATTGAAAGCATTTACACAAATTTAACGAGACTGAAACCGAGAGACAACAATATTAATTAAGAAAAATATAAATCTAAAGATTATAAACGCAAAAATAGTAAGCTTTTGTCCAAACAATTATAAATACATTTAATTAAATCAACACAAATATAAAATCCAAAGTAGTGTTTAAAAAAACAACCCACAAACATGTAATTTGTAATGAACAGAGTTATACTATACTGAAACAAGTACCTATTTTCATCTTCAAACATCAATCGGTGTGTAATATTGACAAGAAACAGTCATTTATTTTGAAGGCTTTCCTTATTATATTGTCAGCAGATGTAATATTTTCTTCATCAGTAATTTCAACAAAACCACACCAAAATACAGTGCTTTCCATTGGATTGTCAAAATAGGGCTTTATTTTATAACGCTTATATTTAATATAAAATATATTATTAATTTGCAAAATGTCAACTATTTTTATAGGTTGATTATTTTTCAAAATAAAATTACAATTAGGTTCTTTAGTTTCCACTCTAAAATTTTTATAAGATATAGCCGAAAATCCTTCTGCCGATTTATTGTTTATTAAACGAAAACCGTCACTTTTAATAAAATTTTTTTGTTCTATTTCAGAAGAATACTTATCAAATTCGTTTACTCTTTTTATAAATTGCGACAATGGTTTATTTGATGTTTTAATCATCATTTTAATTGTATGCATATAATTTTCGAATGGAAAAGCGCTGAATTTATCTAACGGGCCAAATGTCTTTACGTCTAGTATTAAGTGAATAAGATTATGAACGTTATGATTAACAAATTCATTGCCATACAAATCACCAAACTCGTGTACAAAATATATTAATAAATCGTTAGCATAATCAATATATTCTTTCAATAAGTCTTCACAAACTAAAATTCTAATTGCACAGTGTAGCGAAAGAAAATGAAGAAAATATTGATTTTTTAGAAATGGTTTCATTAACCATGGACCATAATATAATAAAAATGTTCTTAATTCAACGGCTTTCCATCTGTCACATTCTGTTATCAACCTAGGTTTCCTGGAAAACTCATGAGGAGTTGATTTATATATTAATTTCAATCTTTCATTAATATTATCAATATCCTCTTTGAACAAACGGACTTCTTGATTTCCTTTGACCCAAAAACCCAATAAACGTTTCATTATTCCTAATAATACCAAATGCATATAATCTAATGGAATATGTTTAATAAAATCAATGTTTAAATCACATAAAACAGATACATTTTTATGATAATCTTTATCACTTTGACAATAGAATTCCTCATTTGTTCTTAATTTTGAATTCATTTCAGGAAAAGTCATTCTATTTTTGTAAAATAATCCTTCAGCGTAACACTTAGTACAACTTTCGTAAGAATTAAAATTTTTTATGCATAATACAAATGATTTTGCAGGAGCATCACAAATAATTTTACTAACTTTAATTTTTATTATTTTATCATGTAAATATAAACCTTCGTTTTGTAAATATTTCATTTCTTCAACAAATTTAAATAGAAAAATATTAGAGTTGTTTGGTTTAGTTTCTCCGTGGTAAACGCCTATTGGAAATGGTTTAAGTTTCTCCAATTCATCGATTTTTATCAAAATAGGCCAAAATTGACTTCCACTACTTTTTGTGAGAGGAAGTCCATCAATATTAACTGATATATTAATCTCATTACCTTGAAAATTGTTCTGAATGAATTTTAATAGCAATTTTGATTTTAATCCAAAGTGATAATATTTTCCAGGGGGTAAAGTAACTATTTTATTATTTATATTTTCAGTTTTAAAAAGAGTCCGTGCATCTGAAGGCAATGAATTTAATTTTAAATCTGATTTTATAATTTTTAATAAGTCACTAATAGCTGTTTGTGCGATATGATGCCCAATGGCCCAACATCTGAGATGATCTTTAAAGATTTCAAGTGACGATTCGGAATTGCAAGATGTAGACAATACATCAGCTATACGGAAATGTGATTGATCATTGTTCTTATACTGATACTTATTTGAAATGTGACTGATTTCTGTGAATGAATTTTGAGAAGATAAAGGTTGTTGTGTGTTGTGTGTTAATGCTTGTTCCAATGGAATACACGATGAAGATGCTGAAGCTTGTTGTATTTCTTGTATTTGAAGATTTCTTTTTTGTATATTTTTTTTAACATTTGTTTTAATATTTCCTCGTATAATTCTCTTCAAATACTTTTCAGTATGACATTTTTTATAAAACTGAAAATAACGTAAATTATTATAACCGCATAAAATTTAATTTAGATTTTATCTTTTTATTCAGAATATTATTATTATGAAGAAATGGATTTAATTCACACAAAAATTTAAATGTTAAAGTTTTTTATATGTGTATATAATTTTACCTTATGTGATGTGCTTGCTGGTTTATCCATCGCTATTTTTGATTAATGTAACTGAAAAAAGAAGTACAAATAGAAGATATAAGACAATAATTAAAGTAATAATTTATTTGCCATTTTACATAAAATTAATTTTAATAATTTTTGATATGAGAAAAATGTGTAAATGTTAAAAAAATCAATATGTGTATATGTATATATATTAATAAAATTTATTTAGCAGATCGCATACGAGTAAGAAAGTGGGGCCTTTCCCAACAAAAACAGTACGTGCAGTCCACATAACGTTATAACGTGGATTGCACGTGGCAATAACGTGGATTCCATATATGCATGTATTTTTTTTGTCGGGAAAGGCCCCACTTGCTGTCACACGTGCAATCCACGTTAGAACGTAACGATATCTAATGCAAGGACAAAAAGTATACGCATGCCGATAATGTATATGAATAGGATAACATATAATATAGGTTATCGTAAAATCTACACGAGCCATATATACAGGGTGTTTCATTTTAATTTACCCAGGCAAATATTTCGAAAACTATGAGAGATACCATAAAATGTTTCAAACAAAAGTTGTTTGGCTTCGAGAGGGACATAAGATATACTTTTAAAGATATTTATACTAACCTTGATGCACACACCGCAACGAAAAAAAATAAGTATGGCACTTTTAACACTCTGTGTACAACAGATACACTGCAGATTTTTCGTCCTATATACACCGCAACAATAGCATGTAACAAGATGCTCAATTCTGATGCCAAATACCAGACTATATCGCTACATAGCATACAAGGAAAAGAGCCTCGTACATACATGTGCGCTCGTACATGTGCCTCGGGCCTTGGGCCTCGGACTCGGCCGACTCGGCGCAGGCGCCGCTAAGTGGCGCTGAGTGCGGAGCGCACACGTACGAAGACCATGCATGGCCATTTTAACTTATGTTTTTAAAATATTTTAAAAATGTTTGGAGATTGATGTTATTCAATACTATTTTCAAAATATTTATAAAACGTTATGTCATAACGTGTAGAAACTTTATATAAAATCAATATTTTAAAATGTTTTACAAGTATTATTAACATGTTTATATAAACGTGTTAATAATATTTGAAAAATATTTTAACTCATGTTTTTAAAATATTTTAAAAATATTTGAAGAGTAATGTTATTAAAGTAACATTGTCAAAATATTTATAAAACATTATGTCATAACGTTCAGAATATTTATATAAAATCAATATTTTTTAAATGTTAATTAAATATTTCTTGCTTACTGGGAATGTATATGTGGGTATGTGGGAGGGAAATTTATATCATAATCTTCATTTTCTTATTAATACTTTTTTTATATGCTGCTTGCCTTGATGAGTAAAATATACTATCTCTCATTTTAACTTATTGCACCAGTTCAGGAGTGCAGCGAAAACGAACAACCTTATTGCAAATAATCAAAATGTATATTTATGCTGGTATTCATAATCCGATCTTATTTCAAGACCGTTTTAAAAAATCTTGATACTAATGAAGATGACGGCTCAGTGATTAGTTTATAACATTTTATTACCTTTTAAGATTGTATTTAAAATCTCAAATATAACTGTTTATGAATATCGACCCTAAATGTATGTTATAAAAAAAACATGCTTTATTTCTATTTCTTTCTTATTATTCTTTATTTATTTATTTATGTTACTTTATCCCACACATATAATGTGTGGAATAAAGTAACATAAATAAAATTGTATAAAATTGTTTTTTACTTATATTGTAATTTAATTTTCTTTTTTGTTACTTTGCAGTTTATTGTGTTCAAATTTCTGAATAATGATGCTACCGAACCGGATGGCAAAGAAGATATATTTTATGATGTTGGGCTTGCTAAATGGATAATTGGTGAAATCGATGATAAAATGACAGCCAAAATTAAATGGCCATCATTAAATCCGTCTATTCTTGTAAGAAAAGAAGCAACATTAAAATTAGATTGGCCAGAACAATATATCAAAATTAAAAGATTTTATGGTAAGTAGCATTGTTACAGTGTGCTTTGCTATACGTAAACGTTTTCTATTTGTAATGGAAAAATAGAAGAAGAAATAAAGATTTTTAATTTACTTATTGGTGAATGTTGTGTGTGATATCAATATTACTGAACTCGAATTTTGAAAAATAAGGATTTTTGAAGAGATTTCTGTAACACCAAGTTAACAAAAAAATTTTTTATGTTTTGTAAATTAAATTTGTAATTTTGTAAATTTTTATGTTATTGTAAGTAATGTGAATATTTATATAGAAAAAGTAACAAATTATTGTAGTGTTATAAAATATTTATTTTGTTTTAATGTTCTAATTTATTGTTGATAGCCAGATAAAAAAATATGCTATTATTCTCATTTATTTTGGTTCTTTATAGCTACATATCCTGATGCTGCAAAAGCATGCAAAATGTTTATAGCCGATTCCAATTATGAAACCGATCCCCAATTAGGAAGAGGTTTGAGAAAGAAGAGAAAACCGTTTCATTTGGACTCTGGTGAGTCATCAGATAAGGAGTCTGAGCCTGAGATTGAATCAAACTCAATCAACAAAAAGAAATTTGTCAAAAAATCAGGCAACTGCACTTTAAAGAAGTCAGTTCGTAAGTCTAAAACTACAATAACAGCTCCTCCTTCTGTTCCACTGCCGCAACAACTTGGATTGCCACAACTTGGATTGTCACCTAATAAAATTACAAGACAACATATGCCTCAAGTATCAAAACAGCCTACCTTTTCACTTTCTGTTGTCGAAGATTCCGGCAGAGGCCGTGTAACCTGCCACATTCCATCTAAAAACCTTGTCACAGATAAAAAAAAATCTACAGATGTGGTAATAGGTGATTTGCATTTTTTTTCTTTTTTTTTTTCGTTATTTGTTGTTTCATCAGTGATTATTTCATCGATTCATTATTTTATTAATTTGTAAAATTATTTCTCAATTTTCAGATTTCTCATCATTACACAAGATAATTCGTACAGAATTTATTGAAATAAAGAGACAAATTGATAATTTTAGTAGCAAAGTCGATATATGTGTGATGAACCAGGAAAAACTGAACCGTTTCTTATTACCCGGTGAAAAAATTATTAAAAGACCATTAAACTTTCCTTCACTTCCAGTTAACAATGAGGTGCAGTTAAATTGTCTTGAAAATTTCTTAAAAGATGATGGCAATTTGTCTGCGGCAGTAAGTGTGTTCTTATAACGTTATTTTATTGTATGTACATGTTGTGTAACTATGTTTCATCTTTGCTTTTCATTTCTCTTTCAGTCTATATATTTATCCAAATATATTGACCCTGGTAGTTTTGATAATTCTGTTCGAAAGGTTCTGTCAAAAATTATGACAAACACTTTGGCTCAAACATATAGTTTTCAAGGTCGAGGAAACAAACGTAAATTTGAAGCACTTAAAACTTGGGAACTTATACAATGTATGTTTTTGTATTAATTTATTATTGTTTCTAAACTTAAAGCGATATACTTTTTATAATTATAATCTTATCTACTATTATTTTTATTTGGTATTTCTCTTTAAAGGCTGGTTGTTCCAACTTTTGTTAAGGTTTATTACAAAATTTACCTATAACGTAAACATATGTCCTTATTTTCGAAATAAATAGACACATAATATGTAAAGCTTACCAAAAAGTTGGAACAATTAGCTCTAAATATTCGATTTTAGTTTACTTGCATCTATAACTAGCAACTTTTAAACTTTAGGTGCTCTATTGCAAAGTTTTGAAGGTGATTCCTTAACAACTGCAGAAAAAGTAGTTGGTTCGTGGCTTTCCAATGCTAAATGGCGTCAACAAACTGACGGTACTACATTGCGTCAAACACCTCCAAAGGATTGAGTACAAAGTTCTCAAGTATATTAGTTTTAAGTTTAATTAATTATTTTAATTTCAAGTTCCCAGCAAACACAGTAATCACCGAGTGCGTAATTTGATAGCAAATTGCCGCCAAGATGGCATCAAATTCCGAATTTGTTGCCATCTTGGCGACAATTTGCTATCAAATTACGCACTCGGTGATTACTGTGTTTGCTGGGTTGATACATTTTTATTTCATTTTTTATTCCAAGTTGATACAATATTCATTGTTTTTCAATAATTCGTTCCTTGGCTCCTCTATTTCAAGTCATGAAACCATTACATATATAAAATTTGTATTCAAACGATTATAATTGTTATATCGTAAAATTATTCACATACTGTCCATTTATTTTTGGATTATAAAATGTCAATAAGTTTTATTGTATAAAGTATTTCATTGTTACCGTTAAAAAATGTTAATTTTTTATAATTTAAAGATATAATCTAATTTATTTTTAATACATATATGGAGAGCAGTAAAACATGTTACCATGAAATACTTGTAAGAGATGGTTGAGAAAGCCAATCAAATACTTGTATTATATTAATTAATGCGTATATAATACAAAAAGAAAGACGTAATGTTCTATAATTTTATTTTACGCTTATAGCTTGAGATTTTTCACGTAAATTAAAACAAAAATGTTTATTTAGCTTTAGAAGAGATAAAGTAATTATTATAAAACAGATTGAGGGGCATGACCAAAAATATTGCATTTTATTTTGTAAGTTGAAATGCTTTGAAGCGTTTTTCTTTTCCCTCTACCTTTCTTGAAAGAAAGGAGAAGAAAACTACTTTAAAGCATTGGTAGCATCAGTCGACCGCAATTTGTATGTACCAAAGCTTTATATAACCTCAAATTGAATCTATATCGAATCGATATCGATTCGATGTAGATTCGATTTGAGGTTATCTACCAAATACCACTGTAATAATGTTATGTATAGCTTTTATAATAAATGTTATGGCTAAAACATAAATTTCTACATTATTTCTTTTAAATTATATTAATAAATATTGGGATTAAGGGTGAACGAGTGATTTTTTTAGCCTCGAAAAATATTCGAAATCGTGGACACGATTGAATCGAAATCGATCTTTAAATTGATATAATTTCGACAAATGGTTTCGATATCGAATTGATATCAATTCGAAGTTTATTTCTCACTGGGTACGCCTTATTTTTTGCTCTCTATCGTGCTCACTAACCACCGACGGACTTTAAAAAAGGCTTTAAAAAAAATAAAAATTGAAAAAAATTAACAAATAAAGAAGCTCTCAAAAGTATAAAATGATACTTTTAAGAATTTCTTTCAATTTTTTGAAGTCGGCGCCAAATTAATGATATTTTTAATAGCATTTTTTATTGGCAGAATTAGTGCGTACTCACTGCACATTAAAGTTGTTGTATACTGATTTAATCTTTAATATTTAAAGTAAAATGCAAATATTTGAATGATAAGATACCCAATACATATTTTATCAAATAGTACAATAAAGAATTTTGAGGATTTCGTGACTTAACCCGTTTATGTTAAACATATACTTTACGTTGATGTGTGTGTACGACGACTTTAATGTGCACTAAGTGCGCTCTAGTTCTGCCAAAGAAAAACGCTATATTAAGTATTCCTTTCAATTTTTTGAAGTCGACGCCAAATTGATTTAGTAATTATTAATTTGGCGCCGACTTCAAGAAATTGAAAAAAATACTTAATATTATTAATTTGGCGCCGACTTCAAAACATTGAAAGGAATTCTTAAAAGTATTATTTTATACCTTTTAAAACTACTTTATTTTTTAATTTTTTTTTCATTCTTTTTAGAGCTTTTTTAAAATCGGTTTTATTAAAAATAATTTTTTTCTAATTCATACTTCTTTAGTGAGTTATTCAATTGATACGAATCAAAAATAAAAAATTTTTATTTGCTTGTAATTATTAAGTATGCATATTTCCTTACTGCTCCGTACTGATGTTCGCTGATGTTCTAACGCGATATTTTATGTACTAAAACTTTCCGGAGCAAGGATTGCTCTATGGGATAGTGAAAACCGTATCCGTCCAGTAGTTTCAGAAAAAATCGTGGACATACCCACATGCATCATACTCGCCGAATTAAGAACCTCCTTTTTGTAGTCGATTAAAAATAAATTACATTTAATTTTTTATCATGAAATTAAATTTTACACGTGACTGTTATGTTACATAGAAATTGATGTATAAATCTATTTAAAAAAATAGAAGAAACAATTAAAATTTTAAAAATTGCTCAAAAATTTAAAGAAAGATAGAACTGACTTAAAAAAACTGTAAAAAGTAAGAAAAAATTAAAAAAAATAAAAAAGCTCTACATTTTTTCCTACCTTTTAGAGCTTTTTGGAGTCGGTTCTATTAAAAAAAAATTTTTTTAAATACTTCTTTAGTGCTTTTTTATTTAATATGATTAAAGAATATTAATTCATTAGTTGCTTACTCGATTGCTTATAATTATTATCGCATATTTTCTTACTGCTCCGTACCCTGATGTACTAACACGATATTTTATGTACTAAAAACCTTCCTGGAGGATTACTCTATAGAACAGTGGAAACCGCATTCAAATCCGTCCAGTAGTTTCAAAGAAAATCATGGACATACCCACATACATGCTCGCCGAATTGAGAACATTCTCTTTAAAGTCGGTTAAAAGTATGCTAAAATAACATGGAAAAAATAGTATGATTGAACACTCGGTCTGAATATTTTATAATATTAAATATTATTATATTATATTAAGTGTTAAAAGAATTGTTGCATTACTACTAAAAAATATTATTTTTATTTTATTATTTTTATCTGAAAGAATTATATATGAAATAGGGATAGAAAAGACTGAACAATATAATAGAATTAGAAAAATTGTCAATTTAACATTAATAAAACTTTAACTCTTAAAGACTATACCTTAAGTCTCAACCGCTTGAGACTTTTTAAAAGTTGATGTTTTTGGACAATTTAGTATTAATTATTGGCAACTTTTTCTAATTCTGTGATATTCTTCAGTCTTTTCTACCCCTATTTCATACATAATTCTTTAAAATTTGGTTGATTAGACCAAACATAATAAGGTTTCTATGTATGTACGGATTTTCCGAAATTTCAAACGTTTGTAACTCAAGAACTGATTAACCAAATTTTAAAGAATTATATATAAAATAGGGGTAAAAAAGATTTTTAAAAAATGTGCAAGTATAAACTTGCACATTGCTTCCTCATAGTTTTTAAGTGTGCAAGTAGAAACTTGCACATTGCTTTCTCATAGTTTTTAAGTGTGCAAATAGAGACTTGCACATTGCTTACTCATAGTTTTTAAGTGTGCAAATTATAAATTTGAACATTATTTCCTCACAATTTTTAAATATGCAAATTATTGCACGTTGCTTAAGCAACATTTTATTTCGCTCATAAAGCTTCCTCTATGAGGAAGCAATTTTCAAGTTTCTACTTTCACACTTATTTTTTTATGTATGCAATATAAGTTAACATGTTTTAAAAAATATTATTGAGGTGTAAAGTCTGTGTTTCTCGTTTTACAAAGCACATTAAACGAAAATCTTTTACAGAGCTTAATTATATTTAATGTAAATTCAGTGTAAAATGTATTGAACAAGATTTGTTTGATATCAAAGAGGAAACTTTCAGTTTCATTATAGATGGTGCAACTATAGGTCAAATAAAAGTCAATTTCATTTTTTAAATGGAAATTTTTTAACATTTTATGCGAAAATAGAAGTAAGAAGAAATATTTTTTATTTAGAACATTTTTTAAATTAAATACAAATTTGTCGAGATAATCGGAAGATATTAATACAAAACTGAGAGAGATGATATATTTATAAATTGTTATTTTTTTACTTATCGACATTGTGATATTTTAAATATTATAAACTTTAAACAAACAGAACATGAACAACGATATTCCTTCTCAAGATTTTTTTATGACGCAAAATACACAAAATATAAAAAATAAAAAAAAAACGGAGAGATTAGCGTTACACTGCAGATGTACTAAATTTAAATATTTTTATAATATTGTATACCTTTCTCTTTGTTGTTCCTTCTCTTCTATTCTCTTTCTTTCTTCTTTCTCTATCTTTACCTTTCTCTCTTTCTATCTTTATCTTTCTGTCATTTTCTCACTTTCTATTTTCTAACAAAATTTTTCTCTTCTTCTTTTTCTCTTTATTATTTTCTGTAACTTTCGTACCTTAAGCACGAGATATAAAACACATGAATTTTTGAACGTATACACTACCGCTCATTAATTTCAATATACCCCTGTATTTGTTAATTTCTCTGTAAAAGATGAACATGATACGTGTGTTTTGTACAGAAATGAATACATTTGTTGTTATAAACACTTTCAACACTTGCATGCATTGCATTTTTATATTATTTATATAAAAATGCGATGCATGCAAGTGTGAAATGTTTATAACAGCAAGTGCATTCATTTCTGTGCAAAACACGTATCATGATGTTCATCCTTTACAGAGAAATCAACGAATCTGTTGTATATTAAAATTAATGAGCGGTAGTGTATATAAAGAAGTTAACTAATATATAAATTTAAATATATTTGCAATATAATAAATATTTTTATAATATATCATATCTTTCTCTATATTGTTCCTTCTCTTCTCCTTCTTTCTTCTTTTTCTATCTCTATATCTTTCTCTCGTCTTAAAATACTTTTTACTTTTTTATAAACAGCTTAAGGTATCGATACAATAAATAATACTATAAAAGCTACATTTGAATGGAACGGTAATAATTTACACATCCTACCTCTATAATTATGTTAAAATCATAATAGTGTAATAAATAAAAACGATTCATAGGAATAAATGTGATAGTATTTATGAAATAAAATGAAGTATGAAATATACATTTAAGAAATATTACTTTAATGATTATATTATCTTACGCGTTATTAACATTCCATACAGGCGAAGCAAATAGATGCTATGATATACAGGATACCTTTAAACAATTATTTCATTTTCTAACATTTTTCAGATATACTGTAATATAATCGCATAATCGTCATATTTTTTTACACAGGAATACTAACGCAAAATTATTCGGACATTGTCACTACTAAAATTAAAAAATTAGATGAAGGGTTAGGTAATGTAAATATTTTTAATTCACATATCTCTCATTTACTACCGATCATCATTTCATAATGATACATTTGCAATAAAATAGATACGCTAATACTCAAAACATACATCTGTAATCTAAACACAAGTTTTTATATTCTGGAAACGATACAAGTGTCTTAAAATACCTTTTACTTGTTTCTAAGCAGCATAAAATATCGATACTATCCGAATAGTATAAAAGCTACATTTGGATGGAACGATAACAATTTAGACATTCTACCTCTATAATTATGTTAAAATCATCAGATATACTGTAATATAATCGTCATATTTTTTTTACACAGAAATACTAATGCAAATTATTCGGACATTGTCACTAATAAATTAGATGAAGATAGTTTGTAATCATACAAATCATACTGTTTAGGTAATGTACACATCTTTAATTTTAATTCACATATCTCTCATTTACTACTGATCATCATTTCATAATAATGCATTTGCAACGAAATAGATACGTCAGCAACATTCGAAATCATCGACTGGAAAAAGCATTCCTCTTGGTCTATTCGTTGTGACGAATAAAATCATATAATTTCAGCACTCAGCAGTGGATTCACTTCAATTGATGCCATTTTAAGACAGAGCTCAATTCAAAGAATCCTCGTTGTTACTAAATATGTTTACAAAGCCTGTGAATAGCGCTAATTTTCCTGCCATGCGCATATCTTTCTTTTTCGTGGCTGTATCCTGATTAGGCATCATCTTGTCCGCAATATGCTTATAAACTTTTCCATTCAGCATTAACGTAAAAAATAAAAAAGCCGTTGTACCATCTGAAATCGTTATATATAATTGTCTTGGTATTATAATCAATTTTATAATAAGTGTTTCCTCTCCGATAGCATAACAAAATTAATTTTAGGAAATCTAAATTATTTTATCTTTTTCTGAAGGTAGAATAAAAAACGAAACTAAAAATCAAGTTCTTTTCAAATAATAGACAACTTGAATTAATTATAATTAATGTTTACAAGAACAATTTTATATTACTATTAAAAGGAATGTTTATAGCACTGGTTACACTTACATTTCCTGGTTAGCGCTTATCGTGGCACGTTGTATTTTCCAAATTTTACTTCCAAAACATAGAAAATACTTTCCAGCCTGTGACATCACGTATAAGCCAACGAACCTGCACGGTATCGTTTTCAGAATGCACTGTGATCTTTAGAATGTCAAGCTTGCAAACTTCATATATGACTAATGAACCTCAATAGTATCAATTGCTTCGCATAATTCACAAGTCCCCTGCAATATTTTTTAAGCATATTATGAGAAAATGGAATTCGCAAAATTTAATTATAATTGCATTATTATATTTTATAAGTGAAATGAGAAATATAATGAAATGTACCTGCTAAACAAGTGATTTGAAGCGCGAGCGATATAACATTGAGATCCATCACAATAGTCATAATGTATTTTGCTTCTTTTAACGTCACATACATTAGATTTAGCAATTTGTCCGCTGTATTGAAGAACGATGGAGTTTCCGCTGGCGTGATCTCTTTACATTCGTGTTCCTTCATCTTTAATACCTAAATATTTATCAAAATTAAGTTATTTGGTCGGATGAACAATATAATACCAATATTACGAGTATCGTATGACTAACTGCACTGCAGAGTGATTGCAGATCATAACTTTTGACTTTTAAGTTCAATTCCTTCGCTGAAACTTGTATATCACAAATTGGACGACCAACAAATCCTTAAATAAAGATTATTTTCCCCTGTATAAATATTACATGTATTATTTTATGTTAAAAAAATTATCTTATTTACATGCCAGTTATATAAACATAATTTTAATATTTTACATAAATATACCGTACTAATTTTATTATCTTAAGGCTCCTGAGCCGAGAACTCCGCGTTGACAGTGGCAACGTACCGTCGCGATAGAAATAAGAACTCTCTCCAATGGAGAATTCTGTTCTTTGTGACATGTTGACAACCTTATTTTGTCTTGCGATTATTATCTTTATTATTCGCTCTGTACTTGTGCTATAACGTTTAACGTATTCGTGAAACTCGTAAAATTGACCGAGAAGTAAAATTTGTAAGAAATACATATGCGGAAGGAACATTCTCCACTCTTTTCGATAGTCGTCAAACGGCTTGTTTTTCCGTATGTTTAGGCTTTGTTTTATGACTGTTTATTGTCGAGGGAAAAGAATAGCCCCCGGTCAATTTTAGAAGTGTTCTGAAACGATCTATAGTGATTTTTTATTGAAATGTCTTTTTATTTCGGAATCAAACACAAGACAAAATAGTGTTATTTCTCGCCTCAATAGCAAGAATTCAATATGGCTGCGATGATTATCCAAGAGCCTTAACTTTAATTTATTTAAAGAATTATGTATTTTACCCGAAGTAGGGGAGTAGTTATTGATTTTAATCTTCCCATTCTGTTCCAATTAGATACTTTTAATGTAAACATTCTCTGCATCAAAACATCAAACTGAAATGCACAGTCGTAGCCTATTATTAAATCAGGATCCGCTTTCCGCATTAAAGTTAACAACTCTTCGAGTAACTCGCTTTCAGTTTCGTATTTTATTACTTCAGTATTCGGAACTTTTAGGAAAGCATCACGAATTTGCCGCGGCTACGGAGTGTCTCGTGGATGTGTGACAACTGTAAAAATTGCAAATTAATTACACAGCCTTCATTAAGACATTGTCAATGTCTTGGCAGACGAATAGAAAAATATAATATCTGCGAAGAGTATTTTAAAGATAAAATAATGAGTGTCTTGTTATCTAAGCCAACTAAAAATCTTTTTTCTGTTTCTAAATTACAGAATAAAGAAATACTGACATTTTAAAATGTTAATTTAATTATTAAAGAAAATGAAAGAAACGATTAATAAATAATGCAACGCAAAAGCAAACTGACAGTAAAATTGACGCTTATAAGGCGGTTTTGGTGGTTCCTTACATTGTACTTATGATTAATTAACAGCAACCATTACTACTTCATTCTGCAATTTTGCATTCAAAGACATCCTGACGTTTAGAGTCACTATCACCATTGGTGGCTTAGCTTTTTTTTTTGGGAACACAGCGATATATTGTCCATGTCCGAAGTAACCACCTGTTGCATTGTAATATAAAATATACTATAATCAAATTTATTTTTTATTACTATAATATGATAAATTCATTTACATACTATCTGCAAATTAAAAAATCAATAAATAAATAAACAGATTATACTATATATAAATAATTATAATCACACGCACAATCTAAATATAAATGTAAATATATTAATAAATAAATTACCTTGACAATTTTCCTTCCTTAATCCAGTCCTGATCGTGATAATATTTCTTAGACGGCCGTAGTCGATATGGATTTCGACATATGTATGTAACAAATGTATTTCTCAGGAACATCCTTTTCCTTTTCAATAAAATTACAATGTCCATGTTGCCAGCAGAGACAGAGATCATTAAACCGTCCTCTTCCATAAAACCACATGTGCAATTTATTATTTCTTCTCTCCGAAGTTGTTCTACTTTTACCAGTTCGCCGTTAATCATCATCATCACCCCTTCGCTCCCTGTAATAAGTCATCACATTTTTTTTATATAAAAATGGGAAAAACCTACCAGCAAGACTAACACCAACTTTATAACCCCCCCCCCCTCTCTCTCTCTCTTTCTAATTCGAAACTTGATGACACACACATGCACACTATCTGTCACATACTAAGTTTACACGAGCGTTACTTCTGTAGTACTCACATGATAATTCCTCCACGTAAACAGAGGTTCTGTAGTAAAAATATTTTAACTTGCCTACAATACGAATTACGCTACAGATCACTTTCTGGTTCTCTTCAATTTTTACAAGACAGTATATGCATGCGTGTGTGATTTTGGATGTGCCTCCCTTCTTAAAGATCTCCTCGGTATCAGCATTCTCCGGTTAACCTATAATATTATATGATATATTGATAATCACCCACGCACGCACGCCCGCACGCACGCACACACACACACACACACACACACACACACACACACACACACACACACACACACACACACACACGCACACACACACACACACACACACACACACACACGCTCACGCACGCACGCACACGCACACACTATCTGTCACGTACTACGTTTACGCGAGCGTTACTTCTGTAGTATAACTTACATGATAATTCCTCCACGTACGTAAAGCGGGGTTCTGTAGTAGCTTATGATAATTCATCCCGCGTAAACGAGTAAATTATCGTAAATTACTACAGAAGCAACGCTCGCGTAAACATAATAACGATCACGACTGTCACTATAATACCTATCTCCGACCCGCTGATATTTCACGTGGCACTTCGAATTGATTGTTCGTACAGATTTTGTGTTCTGACATATGCACTCTACTTATAAGTTGAAAGTGCAAGGAGTAAATATTTGACATATTCGGAATATATTATTGCACTTTTTCTCGTTCTAATATTTAGTCCTAGATAAACTGATATTAATAGCTCTTTTTTAAGAATTAACTAATACACAGCAAATCCAAGTGTGTTATTTTAACTGAAGCTCTTTTTACACATTTTTTGCCGTTTTAAATGAAGTCATTTAACACGGTTGAATGTATTAATACGATTAAACGTGTTAATTTAACACGCAACAAAATATGTAAAACGAGCTTCAGTCAAATGTGTCATTTTTAAACATTTATGCGTGTAGAAATAACACACTTGGATTTATAGTGTAGTCAGTTCGGTTCCTGGGGTTCTTAACTAGTCTATAGTATTTTTATATTTGGAGTTATATGGCATTAGTAGAGTTTATATCTCTCACTGAGAGACATATTAAAGTGCAGATTGTTTTCTAATACCACTAAACTATTCATGACTTCTACCGAATGTTGCATCACGGGAAGGATATTTTATTAGAATCAGATTGTTTGCCTAAGTTTCTTAATTGTATGCTACAAAAAGATGTATATTTACTGTAAAAAAAAAACATTTTTAAAAATGTTAATAAATCATATATTTAATATTAATAAATTATTTATTCAATTTAAAAAAACGTATATTTAATGTTAACAAAACATTTATTTAATTTTGATACATTTATTTAATGTTAATAAAACATTTTTTAATGTTAACTAACGTTTAATTTAATATTAAAAACATTTTTTTAATGTTAAAAACGTTTTTTAATGTTAACTAACGTTTATTTAATATTAAAAACACATTTTTTTAATGTAAAAAAACGTTTTTTACAATATTAAAATAAATATTTTTTTAATAAGAAAAAAAGGCACTATCCCATTAATTTAAACGTTTTTTAAATATTTTTTTTCATTACTAAAAATGTTTTTAAAAACGTTTAAAAAATATTGTTTTGCTACTTGGGTAAGTACAAGGTGCGCGTGTACGTCATTTTTTGAACTTTTTTTTAATTAATCGACAAATAAATGAAATTAATTTTTAGAAATATTTGCCATCGTATCGTACTGTTAATAAGTTTGGAAAAATTAACGGGCGACTACGGGACCCAATGTATCATACGCTCTTGTCGAGTGTAGTTTCAGGTAGCACCGCTAGATGGTATCGTTACTCGTAAGTAAGATTCAACATCGAAGCAATATATACCGATCGATTGCGACGAAAGATATTCCGCGGGATCGCGGAATTACTGATCTTTTATTATGGTGGTTTATTGGTTATCTATAAGATCGAATATGTATTTTGAATTTTTATATTTGATTGTTATTTTTGGTCCTTGGTATCTCCAAGTTTTGAATAAGTTCTTGATAATGAGCGTCAATTATTCGTATCATATTCTACGTTTTTTTTTTGTAGTCATTTAATATCTTTGATTCTCTTTTATACACCTTGCATGTTTATTGGTATAATGAGCAGATCAAATTTCATCGAAACTATCGTCGTTGTGTAAACTGATAGTGGGTGTCTTCCAACCCGCCTAATTGCACTGCGCCATATCATGTAAAATTTTTATTCAAACGGTTAAAGTGTAGGTTTATTTCCAGAAAATCTCAGTAGAAAAGCATTATAATTCTCTATTTTTATTGTTATAAATATGACAAATTTTAGAATTGCAATCTATTTTTATATATTTTCAATAAAAAAGAGATAGAACGAAATAGAAAGAAGAAGGGTAATAAAGATAGAAGAGAATAATTGACTAATAATAAATAATAATTAAACATTATTGTAACAATGAAAAATATTGTAATCAATAATTTTGATAGAGTTAATCTAACTTTTAATAAGGATGTATTTCTATTTTAAATTAATTTTGTTTTAATTATACTTTTATGTGTATTACAGATGATAAAGCGTAAAATTATATGTCTAATTAAAACTTCTAACAATAAGTATATAAAGTCGAAACGTAAAACGTTAATTGTATTTAGAATTTGTTTATTTTGTTTTTAAATTTAAGTTGATGACCTTTTTATAGCTCAAAAATCGGCCAGCCTTCCTTCCTATAAAGTACTTTGTTGTTTTAAAGCCTATCAATGAGCACACAATTAAGTTTATAAATAAAAAATGTTTCTTAACGTTTATAAAACATTTATTTTAGATTTGAAAAATAATTGTTTCACATTTGAAAGGTTGTTTAAGTGTTTGAAAAACATCTTACGTTTGAAAAATGTTCTTTTAATACGAATACTAAGATTTTTATACAACTAATAATATAAATATATAAAAGAACAATTTTTAAGATGTTGTTTTTCAAATATTTAAAAGAAATTTTTCAAATGTGAAAGAAATATTTATTCAAATCTTAAATTAACGTTTTTCAAACGTTAAAAAAACACGTCAAAATAAATGTTTTTGTAACATAAAAAAACACTTTCTCAAACGTTAAAATAAACATTTTCAAACATTAAAAAAATGTCTTTTTAAACGTTAAAATAAACGTTTTTTTAACATTAAAAAAACACTTTCTTAAACGTTAAAATAAACGTTTTTAAACATTAAAAAAATGTTTTTTTTAATGTTAAAATAAATGTTTTTTTAATGAAAAAAGGAAACTTAACCCATTATTTTTAACATTTCTAAAAATGTTTTTAAAAATCCCCAAAAATACATATAATTTGCCAATGATATAATAAAGACGTTCATTTCATCGACAGTAATTGGCAAATAACTATCGTGACGATTCGACCACTGCTTTTGGTCCTCGTCGTCAAGACGTTAATAATCTTTGATGCTTATATATAAACTATTGCGAGAAATATTACCTCAGCCAGGGTTCGAACCTGGAACCTCCCTCATTCCGTGTAGGACGTCGTACCAATTCGACCACCGAGGCATGTGGTAATATTCATCGCAATAACACACTAAACAATAATAAGATGGAGACACCGATATTCAAGTCGACGGTGTATAATAAACCGAAAAATACATATAATTCGCCAATGATATAATAAACACAAGACGTTCATTTCATCGACAGTAATTGACAAATAACTATCGCGACGATTCGAATATTACCACATGCCTCGGTGGTCGAATTGGTACGACGCCCTACACGGAATGAGGGAGGTTCCAGGTTCGAACCTTGGCTGAAGTAATATTTTTCGCAATAAATTTAATTATTTAAATGAGATGCTTATATATAAGTATTAAAGATTACATCAATTTATATTGGTTAAAAGGGCGTCTTGACAATAATCGAACCAAATCGTGATTG
>JASTWL010001403.1:0-39905 GCA_035220575.1 Temnothorax rugatulus | reverse complement strand
GATAACGGTCTCTACCTATAGAGGCTACTTCAAACTCTTGTAGATGGCGGACCAAGCCCTATTTTAAGCTAGGCATTAGCTGATATTTAGATCAAAATGAGGGGGGTCAAATTGACCCAGTGTGACTACGAAGGGTTAACATAAATATTAGATTACATCAGTCTGTAATCATTGACAGCTCCGTGCCAGCATCATTACTAATCGCCTCTTTTCTGTGACGCAGGAACGTTTCTGCAAGTTTCTCTTGCAACAAAAATTGGTACAACATGAATCTGAAAAATATACGTAGCGCTTTAATGTCATCATCGCGATAACTACTATTACCGGTGGTAATAGTAGTTAATTAAATCGCAAAATAATTTCAACATTTCTAATGATTTCCATTTATCTATGAACTACACGGTGCCAATGCACTACAGCGTAAACTGGCTTTTATCAATACCAAGATGAACGATTCTAAACCATCATTCATAATGGATAAATACAATTACTTTTACGGAGATTCCAATATAATAATTAATATCTTTCAACCAATACAAAATATAACATTACACGCAATAAATATCCATTTGTCTGATGAGGCGAAATTGATCAAAAGAAATGGTTTAATTTATAAATCGGCATATACTACATCTACAACGAATTCTTTAGACCTTTCTTTTAACGACACATTATTCCCCGGCCTTTACAAACTAAAATTGGAATTCTATGGTCAAATATCACATAATAATTCGGAAGGTTTCTTCAGAAATATTCACGTAAATGAACAAGGAAATACAGTAAGTAGACGTATAAACTAAAAAGATACATCGTAATGTTGTCCATAATGTAATTATTCTTGTACTTTTACTAATTAATTTCGTAACTAAAAGGTTTAAATAATGTTTTATAAAATATGATTAATTACTTAAAGACACTTCAATACACTTGTATGTGCTTCTATAACAATTTTTAATATCAACTAAATTACATTATTTTTATACATTTATTAATTATATTTAAACAAATTATAAAAATTAATAAAATGTCGCAGATGGCTGATCGCAACACACATTCAGACGATTGGCGCCCGACGAATATTTCCCTGTTGGGACGATCCGCAAATAAGGACCACTTTTAACATTTCTATACAGCATTCCAGTAATTCTGTAGCTTTATCCAACATGCCGACATAAGGTTATGATGTGACTGATGATATAATGATACAACGACATACTTCTTTACTACACCTCCACTATCCACTTATCACATTGCGATTGCAGTGACAAATTACAACCACACTCGCATTAACAGTGATGTTTCTTTGTGGTGCAGAGAATGTGATAGAGAGAATACTTTTGAATTCGCTAAGCGAGTATAGAAACTGTTACATTCGCATTTGGAATCTGAATTTAAAGATTTAGATACTCGACAACTGGATCATGTTGCAATTCCAAATTTTCCAGAAGATAGCACATCGAAGTGGGGACTCATCTTTTATAGGTAATATTCAATTTAAAAGACATACGATCCATCAAGTGACAAAATTATTTGTATTATTGAATTTTATCCTTAATTATTTGCATTATTTTTATGCGTAATATCAATGAATTATAATAAATTAATAGAATAAGTAATAAATATTGTGATATATTAATATTGCGTAATTTTCTCTAGCTTTCTGGTAAAAAGGTAAAACAATTTTCACATATTATACTTCGAAATTAATTATATATGTTACAGTTAAAACCGGAAATCCGACAAAAACCCGAATTTACTGGTAAATTCTAGTTTTAACTTGTAAGCCAGCTCGGCAATTCAGCGTTCTAACTAAAATAATTAATAAATAATAATTTCGTCGGCCTTAACTGGCAATAAATTTAATTTTCGACCATGGGTTTGGTCATTTGATGTAATTTTTATTGCGAAAAATATTACCCCAGCCAGGGTTTGAACCTGGAACCTCCCGTATACCGTGCGGTGTCGTGCCCAATTCGACCACTGGGGCTGTGGTAATATTTTCCTTCGCATAATATCTATAAGATGAAGCACTATATAACGTCTTTTCCGATATGCACGTTGAAAAACCGTGAGCCAACTTGGTTTGTCGGATTCACCACAGCACTTTTTTCCGGATACAATCATCGAGACATTATTAATACGGTTGGGACAACCATTACTAGGCCAGGGTGTAAATTCAAATGAAATAAGTTAATTCTTCCGCCAGTGATAAATTAATAAATAATAATTTCGTCGGCCTTAACTGGCAATAAATTTAATTTTCGACCATGGGTTTTGGTCAGTTGATGTAAATTTTTATGCGAAAAAATATGCTTCATCTTATAGATATTATGCGAGAAAATATTACCACAGCCCCAGTGGTCGAATTGGCACGACACCCGCACGGTATACGGGAGGTTCCAGGTTCAAACCCTGGCTGGGGTAATATTTTTTCGCAATAAATTTACATCAACTGACCAAAACCCATGGTCGAAAATTAAATTTTATTGCCAGTTAAGGCCGACGAAATTATTATTTATTAATTTATCACTGGCGGAAGAATTAACTTATTTCATTTGAATTTACACCTGGCCTAGTAATGGTGTCCCAACCGTATTAATAATGTCTCGATGATTGTATCCGGAAAAAAGTGCTGTGTGAATCCGACAAACCAAGTTGGCTCACGGTTTTTCAACGTGCATATCGGAAAGACGTTATATAGTGCTTCATCTTATAGATATTAATGCGAGAAAATATTACCACAGCCCCAGTGGTCGAATTGGCACGACACCCGCACCGTATACGGGAGGTTCCAGGTTCAAACCCTGGCTGGGGTAATATTTTTTTCGCAATAAAAATTTACATCAACTGACCAAAACCCATGGTCGAAAATTAAATTTATTGCCAGTTAAGGCCGACGAAATTATTATTTATTAATTTATCACTGGCGGAAGAATTAACTTATTTCATTTGAATTTACACCTGGCCTAGTAATGGTGTCCCAACCGTATTAATAATGTCTCGATGATTGTATCCGGAAAAAGTGCTGTGTGAATCCGACAAACCAAGTTGGCTCACGGTTTTTCAACGTGCATATCGGAAAGACGTTATATAGTGCTTCATCTTATAGATATTAATGCGAGAAAATATTACCACAGCCCCAGTGGTCGAATTGGCACGACACCCGCACGGTATACGGGAGGTTCCAGGTTCAAACCCTGGCTGGGGTAATATTTTTTCGCAATAAAAATTTACATCAACTGACCAAAACCCATGGTCGAAAATTAAATTTATTGCCAGTTAAGGCCGACGAAATTATTATTTATTAATTTATCACTGGCGGAAGAATTAACTTATTTCATTTAAAATAATTTAGTCAAAACTAGAATTGACCGAGTGCTTTAGTATATACATTCGCGTTCTAACTGAAAAAATTTAGTTAAAACTAGAATAAAGCAATCAGGTAATTCTAGTTTTAACTAAATTCTTTCAGTTAGAACGCGAATTACCGAAAGGGCTTAGTTAAAACTAGAATTTACCAGTAAATTCGGGTTTTGACGGATTTCCGGTTTTAACTGTGACATATAGATTTCAAACATTTCACATTCATATCAAAACGTATAAAAAATATACATATACATTTACCTGTACTACCTTTTCAAATTTGTAATTTAATATTGCAAAATATAACGTTTTAAATTTTACATGTAAATAGGTATTTATTTCATTGACAATAATATAAGAAATATTATATACATATATATTATAAAGAAATATTTAGTTTATAATTATAAATCGATTGAAATCCATGGTTCGCAGAATATTTAATACAACTTTTTGTTATGGTTATTAAATTAAAACCAGGCTAAAAAATAAAGTTACACATACTTTAGTATTTATCTAATAAATAACAATATATAATAATTAATATATCGAATAAAGACCATAATATATGCTTACAAAGATTTGATATAACTGTAAAAATTATAATACTTTTTAGAGAAGAAAACCTTATCTACAATGAGCAGGATCCGATTATGCGCAAAATAGAAGTCGCGCGCTTAATTGCGCGTAAAATAGCATATCAATGGTTTGGTAATGCAGTTAGTTCATCACGATGGTCCTTCTTTTGGCTACTTACATGACGGTCTCGCTACTTTATTCGGAGAAGAAGCTATTGTTAAGGTTTTTATATTACCATTGCAACAATATTTAACATTTATCTAAAATTTTTCACTTGTTTTTATTTCTATAAACATTAGATGCGGATAAACCATCAAACTTTTAAAGTGTATTAAGAGAAAGTCAAGTAAAATTATTAATATATTTACACTGTAAATACAAAAGTATCTCGTAAAGAACTTAACCACTAATTGATTCGACATTTATTTTATTTTCATATATAGCAACTTACTTTATTACTCTTTTATTATTCCTAATTTTAATTATATAAAGCAAGACAACTTTTTAGCAAAATGTGTATAATGTCCGCACTATGATCTAGTGCAGAAACACGCACTAGATTATAGTGCGGACATATATTTTGATCAACACTAAAAGAAAATGTATTATTTGCAAGAAAATAGATTTCTTTAAATTTTATTTCCTTAATTCAAAGAAGTAGTAGATTCAAGAAAATATTTTAAACTCAGAAAAATTCTTTTCTCAAATCTACCCAATACTTCTTTGAATTAAGGAAACTAAATTCAAAGAAATATATTTTCTTGCAAATAATAAATTTTTTCAGCGTAACATTTATAGTGAAACTTTATTTTTAAATCTTGAATAATTCCGAGATATTAGACTTCTTCATAGTTCAGAATTAATATGAATCTCTCCATTTGGATGATCATTTTAAAATGAATCCTCCACTAATGAATAATCTATCGAAGATTAATTCACTTTTCAGTTTTCCTTGTTGTATCAAAGGTAACATTATGTAAATATTTTAAATTTGCAAAAATAAATATTATTAAATAAAGAGAAAGAATGTAGAAGTAAAATTTAGTTTAAATATCATTTAATAACATTTTATATATCTTTCGTCGTAGTACGTATTGTTTTACGCATGCTCCAAAACGCAATCACCGATAAAGCGTTTCGAAGTGGTGTCCACACATATCTACACCAGCAGTAAGTAACAATTATATTATGATAATTACTATACAAGCTACTAAAATAATTTTATTTATTTACTACTATACAAATACTATACAAATACTATAATAGAAATGAATACAATATGTATAAAAGCAGTTTTAAAAAAACTTTTTCCATTTCTTTTTACATTATTTACTATACGTCTGATATTCTAGTTTTATTTCAGTATTTTCCTTTGTTCTGGTTGTGAGCAAATTAAATGTATCTCACCATATTGTTTTGACTCCTACTTTCTATTTTTTATTAACCCTCATTCCTCCAACGTATTTTCTGGCACATCAGTCCTCCAACCATGCACTTTTGAGTCCCACGCGTTTTTTAAAATGTTAATAGCTTTGAAAAATTCCCCAAAAATTATTATAATATCTTTGTACCTTCGACTAAAAATCAATGTAAAGAACATTTGGAAATCATTTATTTAAATATTTTTTTACAACAATTATATGTTGACAAACGCACGTTACGACTCGTTTTATTTAAAAAATCATAACTCACGAACAAATTAACGAAATTTAGTGTTTTAACGCGCAAATTAAAGCTAAAAGTAGTGCAAATGAGAAAAAAATATGAGATAATTATTAATTAAGTAGGAATACTTAATTTCGTCGCCGCAAATTTGGTAATTTTTAAATGGTACAGAAGGACTTTAAGGACTTTAAGAATGCTAGAAAAAGAATTTCTGAATAAGAAAAGACGAATTTGAAGTGTGACAGATATTTTTATGTAAAAAAATTAAATTTTTTTTATAATCGTAGCTCTTCCCCACCTCTTCCGCCTGCCTCTGAGTCATAATAGTCCTCTGTGGAATGTCAAATTCTTTTTTAACAACAAAAATATTTTAAATACACTAAAATTGTACACAAAAATATATTTTTATCGAAAGAAAATTCTCACTTACCTTTCACACAACATTGACGTAATCCTCCAACCATGCACTTTCGTGTCCCACTGAAATTTTGATTGTTTGCTGTTTCGAGAACAAATGAGCTGCGGCTCTGAAGTTTCTGCCTGAGGTTCCCTACCACAACTCTTTTTAGGAGTGGGGGGGGGGATTATCTGACGATCATTTGTTTTCCGGAACAAACGACTGTTAGAAGCTCGTGGGACACGAAAGGGCGGGTTGGAGGAATGAGGGTTAAAAATCTTTCCGCAATTTTTTAAAACCTTTATTTATTCACTCTTGTCTACTGACTTCTTTAATTCATACGTCACGGAATTGAATTATTCTTTATATACTGTTATTTAAAAAAATAAATTTAAGTAACTGAAAGTATATATATTCATATTTATTGTAAATTTTCACGGTTGTATTGTAAAATATAATATATAATAATATACGTACAATATAATGTAAAATTGTATTACGTGTCTACCGTTGTCTACCGTGTCTCTTGATACATACACATATGGAGGGGTAAAAATCATACAATATATAAATTGCATCTATGCACACGAGTCAATATTTTAAAATTTTTTATACACCCCCTGGTAACCATCTCCGATAGAAAACGATTAAAAACGGCTACATCTGTATCGTTTTTAATCGTATCTTATCGGTTCTATCGTTGCATATTTAGAAGACAGATAAAACATTAATCGAATCGAATCGGTTTCTATCGTTTTAGATCCGAATAAGGAAATAACTATATAAATTTTATAGTTATGAATCGTTTTCTATATGTACAATTATTGCCCGTCTGAATCAATCGTATATATACGATATAGTATATATCGTTATTTATGGTAATAATTTTACCGTATGCATTAATACGGATATATATAAGAATAAAATGATAGACATCTCATTGATATTTATATGACTTAACCGAACCAACACATCTATCGTTTCTTATCAGGATTTTCCGACGTACAACTTATCATCTTCTGTACAGCAGCTAATCGGTTCGTTTTCTGTTGTATATCAATGATATAAATTGAATCGTTTGAAAGCCTTCTACTTTGTATATGTTTTTATAAGGTTAAAACGATGGATATCTCGTCGATATTTATACGACTTAACCGAACCGATACATCTATCGTTTCTTATCAGGATTTTCTGACATACAACTTATCATCTTCTTTACGGCAGCAAAGCGGTTCGTTTTCTACCGTATATCAATGATATAAATTGAATCCGCATCAACCAAATCGGCGATTAGTTCGCGACAATGCCGCTAGGCCGCGCATGATGGAAAGCGCTTCTTGTATTTAAAATACATCCAGTCATAATACATAAGCAGACCCCCTGCGAGGCGAAAAACAGAGAAATCCAGTATCGTAACTGAAGGGATCTCTTCCTATAAGGACCTCCTGGCGGTAGCCGCCCCGGACACCGAACACCGAGCCCAGCGGCCTCCGACTCCTGGCGCTAGTTGCCCCGTTCCCGGCGTTTTTCAAAACGATAAAAACCGATTGAAAGAAATAAATCGGTATGAATCTGATTTCTTAATTCACGATTCGTAACGATTGAAATGGATTGACTAAAACTAATTCAAACGATTCATTAACCATATTAAAAACGATAGAAATTGATGTGCAGTTGATAAGACATTTACGATAGAATCCCAAGTATTTTGTAACGTGAGTTTCTGATGGAGTATCGTAAATAAACGATTCACTAACCATATTAAAAACGATAGAAACTGATGTGCAGCTGATAAGACATTTACAATAGGATCCCAAGTATTTTGTAACGTGAATTTCTGATAGAGTATCGTAAATAAACGATTCACTAACCATATTAAAAACGATAAGAAATTTTTTATCGTTTTCTATCGTTGGCGGTTATCAGGGCCACTATAGCTTTTACCCCTACATATACATACATACATACATATACATACATATATACTTATAAATATAGGTATATATACATGTGGGTGTGGGTGCGGGTGCGGGTGCGGGTGCGGGTGCGGGTGCGGGTGCGGGTGCGGGTGCGGGTGCGGATGCGGATGCGGGTGTGGGTGCGGGTGCGGGTGCGGGTGTGTGTGTGTGTGTGTGTGTGTGTGTGTGTGTGTGTGTGTGTATACATATATGCTTATATTTATATTTATATTCAATCAATTATAACGTTTACTGTCAATAACAAAAATTTTTTTTAAATTTAGCATGTTTAAGTCAGTGACTATTTATAAATTCTGGTTAATACAAATAGTCACAGCTGAGTCGTATGACTATCACATAACAGACAAGTTCCTAAATTGGATATTGTATGAACATTATCCTTTTTTGAAGTGGACACAAAAAGACCCTTTCTATGGAGAATTAGCACAAGCTTCAGATTTCAGTACATCACATTATGGTAATTGGTGGATGAGTATAAATTTATTTGTAAAGTCTCCTTCAGGTCAGAGTTACAAAACAAGGCAAACACTGGAAAGACACGCTTCAATTTTTGCACTCGTTATTCAGGGTGATATGATAATGGTCGACATTCAGCAAGCTGGTAAATATTTATTAAAAAATTTATTATGCATAAATTTTGTATGATTATTTTTATATGAGTGTTCGGAATTCCTATCGCTACTTTTTATTCGTCTTCTTTACTTATAAATATTTATGATATTCCACATATTGCATAATAGACTTAGAGTACATAATAATATTTGTATAAAATATTATACGTTCTCTCCATTCTGCTTTTTAACCCTTTAGGGGCCTGTGTACATAATTATGTACATTCATTTTGAGCTCTTCCCAAATTTCCTCTGGTAAAATGGTGATTCCGTCGGTATAATATTATCAAAATAGTGTAGTTTTAAACTGACAACCAATATGGCGAAAAAAACTAAAAAAAAAAAAAAAAAAACTTTAAAAAACTAAAAAACTAAAAAAACTTTCATCAGGGACGTCTTTTAAAACTATCTTATAAATTATAACATTTTACTCCAACGGGATCGATGTGTGACCCCTAAAGGATTAATGAATATAAACCTTATTATTTACCTCTCTTATTACCTCTTACTTTTACATACTTAAATTTATACAAAGTACTATATACTTCTCATAAACTTTTATTGCGATATTTTAAGTTATTAGTAAAATAATCAAGAAATAACAAAAATTAAATATGCATAACATGTAATTATTTCCGATATGCCTCATTTGTGTTCTACTATAATACAAAAAGAAATTAATTTTAAAATATTCTTTTTAATTTATTTAATCATATATAATTTAATACTTTTGTATTGCACAACAGGATATTATCGCTTTGAATATAGCGATGAAAACTGGTACAAAATTGCACATTATTTGAATTCGTCAGAATATAAAAATGTTAGTGCCATTAACCGAGCGAAAATTATTGATGATGTATGTTATTTCACGGTTGCACGAAAATTCAATATTAGACGTGCGATGGATATATTCTTACGTTCTGGAAAATCACAAATTACTTACGTCAAGAGACAAATTATGTGGCGTGGTATCCTATGTTCAAAATGTTTGAATATCTATATCTATTGAGGTAAACAGCATAGATTTTAATTAATGAAGGATAATAATTAGTTGGCATTATTGTCCTCTGTCATTATATCGTCATGTGTAATTTCTAGAAGATGAAATATATCCGATTGACAAGATTCAACTATGATTTTATTTTAAGATAAAGAACAAGAAATTGACAGCAAAAAATTATTTCTTGTCTCTTGTATTACACGTCGCATATTAACTAAATCCTTTTAAATTAATATTAATTTTAAAAGTTTTTATATAAAAAATATTAATCTCACGCGCGCACATATTATGTTTCTTATAATAACACATAAATATAAAATTCACGTTATTTTAGCAAAAATTTAAAGAATTGTTGGTTGGCCCCTTTGAGATACTAATTGTAAGTTCGGAAGATTTACCGGAGAACGATCTTACTATATGTTTAAAACAAGAAATTGTAAGCTATTTATTTGAAAGCTTATTAGCCGCGAATCGCACCGGAAAGGTCGTAGCCACGGTGACGGAAACGGCGAGGACGAGAGTATTGACTAGCAGACCTCTCGTATGAGACAGGAGGCAAGAGGACAGGAAATAGACATGGAAACGGGTACAATAACCGCCAACGACGAAGTACTATTATCACTCAGTGTATTTGGTAACGTGACGTACAAAGCGTAGGAAACCGGTAGCGTGTACACGGAACGCAACGACCACGGGATAACGCGTGGAACACGCGGGAATTTGGACGATCGATTAGTACGTCCGGTCTTCGAGACTTCACGAGGGAATCTGGCGAACAACGACCGCCGCCCCATGGTGTAAGTAGACAGGTGAAGCATTGCGCATAATGGCGGCAGCTTTGGCGGTTAAACCAATCAGGAGGCGACCTATTTTGTAGGCGCTCACTTTAAGGTGAAGTTCGATTATAGAAGAAATAAAAATGTGTAAATCATGTAAAATTTTAAATATATACTTAATGAAATACAATAAAACCTTAAATAAATAAACTAATGACAATTAAACCTACGTTTATTAGTTTATTTATATATTTATTAAACTCCTGTCTTAATTCTGTTCTGGTTTGGTTACGTAATTTGATTAGGGTCAACCGCACGTCCACAGTGTAGATTCTGAATTATAGTGTGAGGAGGAAGGGTTGAAACTTCGGTTCGTCGAAATGCAATTTACTTAGGTAATAATAAAAAGACATATGTAACGAAAAAAAATCAATATTTTATTCAAACAGAATAAAATTAGGGAACGTTTTTTGTAATTATTAAAATACACATTTAATAACATCTAATAATTTTAAATAAAATGTAGACTTGAATAAAATAACAATCTAAATATAAACTTTATTGCATATATGTACACACAATATATATATATTGTTATATATATATATATATATATATATATATATATATATATATATTGTTGTTTACACACAATATTTTCCGCACAACAGACGCACGCGACGGATAACGGACTACAAACTCAAACTAACGGAAGCAGCCATATTGCTTTTCTCGCAAAACAGGTCGCGCGCTGATTGGTTCAAAAACTGAACGAGTGCGCAGCATCGGGAATGCTTCACCTGTCTACTTACACCATGCGCCGCCCGACGACCGCGCTTGACGCTGACGCTCGCGCCGCTCTCAACCAATCAGGTTGCACGAATAGTCGGTACTAGAGCTTCACAGTGCTACCAGCGCTGTCACGTGATCAGCAGACCAATAGCTGACAACTAATCGCCACGCACGCCGCCACGATGGAGAACGTTAGGTCGAAAACAAAAAGGCGGGAAATGCAAACTACTGCATATCTTACAGTTCGGCCATTCTGGCAAGACATTCGACCCGAATGTAGCGTTTTACAATTGCAATCACAGATACAAAGTTATCAATACAAACAAATCAAATCAAATGGATACAAACGCAAAATTGCACTTAGGCTACTTAAATTAACGCTTAACTACTCTTCCCATATAATACGGGTGAACATAGATGTATATTCTTACGTACTAAATATTGTAAACATACGTTCTTAAGTTAAGTATTACAAAATAATCTCTTTTACATGAAGTATTACAAAAATAATCGCAGATATAGCTTAAAATTACTTTATTGACTTGGACTCTTAATCCACGGCTTAATCCGATCTGGGGACAGTATCGAATTATACGGCTTAGCAGAGACATTAAACCCTGGAATGTCCTGAACGACATATCGATTGTTATTAAGGGTTTTCGCTATCATATACGGCCCTTTATAATTGGGTTTAAGTTTTTTATCTTCGCCTGGCTTAAGTATTGTATCTCGAATCATTACATAATCTCCGGGATGATACTGGGTTGGCTTTTTATGACGTTTATCATAAGCAACTTTGTTATAGTTTTTTATTTCATCAGTCGCATCGAGCGCTAATCTACGTTGAGCTTCTCGCTCTTCATCAACAACGAATTCAACTTTAGCGAGACTGTTAAGAAATCTAATCAAATTTGCATCTGCATGACTGCGCTGATCATAACCCAATAACATCTTGGAAGGAGTACCTTTTAACGAAGAATGATGAGTATTATTAATTATATATTGGATAGTACCTATTGGCACACTCCAATCACGTGACTCTTCAACGAGTTTCTTTAACGACGATTTCAAAAATCGATTTACCCTTTCGACGATACCATTCGCCCACGGAGCGGCGACTGCTACCTGTCTATGCTTTACGTTAATAGACTGAAGAAATTCGGAGAACTCTTGCGAGGTGAAGGCTGTACCTCTATCCGTTACTAGTATTTGAGGATTTCCGAAAGAGTTGAACAAATTGGAAAAACATTTAATTGTTTCTTTAGAGCTAGTATTTTTGACCGCGAATAACCACGTGAATCGTGTAAACACATCAATTATTAGTAAAATATGTTTGGAACCATGTTTTGATTCGGTTAATGGACCAAAATGATCCGCGTGAAGAATTAGGAATGGTTCGGTGGGACTGTCAGTTTCCTGCATCTCACCTTCGCGAGAGTTTGCCGACGTGTTATTCATGACACAAACTAAACAGTTCTCGATGTAATCACGAATTCTTTTCCTCATAGAAGGAAACCAATAATTGGACATAATTCCCTGATATGTTTTCTCAATGCCGCAATGCGCCATATTATCATGGTAAACACGCAAAATATTAATGATCATAGACTCGGGTATTGCGAACCGAGGTTTATCGGAACATTTTCTAAAGACTAGACCGTCGATTAACTAAACTTTTCATGGTCGGTGTACTCTAGATTTTCGGCTATTTCTTTAAGTCTCGAGTCTTGCAATTGTTTGTATTCTAATTCTCTTTCTAGAGGCATTGGCTCAGAGTATGCAACAACACGACTGAGAGCGTCGACATGAGTCATTCGAGTTCCAGGACGATGAATAACATTAAATCTATAATCTTGTACACGAAGCATCCAACGAGCAACTCTGGGATTAAGATGAGCTTTTCGAACTGCATATACAACCGCGTGACAATCGGTGACGACTGTAAATTGTATCCCGTAGAGGTAGATATGAAACCTCTCTACGGCTTTAACCACGGCTAACATTTCCAACTCGTAACTATGGTACTTTGCTTCAGCGTTATTAGTAGACTGACTAAAATAAGCAATTGGCGCTAGTGAACCTGCTTCTTGTCTCTGAAGGAGAATAGCAGCTATCGCAATAGAGCTAGCGTCGGTATGTAGTTCCGTTTTGGCCTGTGGATTATATAGGCGTAAGACTGGATACGATGTTAATTCTTTCTTAAGCATTTCGAAAGCACGACGACATTTGTCATCAAACACGAAATCAACTGACTTACGTAAAAGATCTTGCAAAGGTTTAGCTTTACTCGCGTAGTTTGGAATGAATTTGCGAAAATAGTTGGTTAATCCCAAGAATCGCTGTATTTCGACTACTTTTTTAGGTTGAGGGAAGTTTCTAACGGCCTCAGTATGACGGCTACTGAGGGTGATCCCTGAAGGAGTTAATATATATCCGAGGTACTCAATGGAAGTTCTCAGAAAACAACATTTACTTAGATTAAGCTTAAACTTATATTTTTAAGAATTATTAGTACTTGCCTTAAAGTATTCAAATTATCCTCAATCGAACGAGAGGCGATAAGTATATCATCCATATAGATAATGAGATTTAAAGCTTTCAAAATTTCCCTTAATCGCTTTTGGAATTCCGCGGGGGATTCACAGAACCCAAAAGGCAAATACAGGTGCTCATACTGACCATCGGGTGTGGCAAACGCAAAGTATTTTGTACAACGAGGATGTACTTTAATTTGGTGGAAACTATCTTTTAAATCAAGCAAAGTGTAAACGGATTTATTGCCTGCACTCGCTAAACAATCTTCGATCGACGTAAAAGGAAATTTCTGCTTAATTACACGATCGTTAAGGGGACGTAAATCGGTACACAAACGCAAAGTACCGTTCTTCTTACGAACTAAGACTACTCTAGCGCAGTACGGAGAGGTACTCTTTTGAATAATTCCTCTTTTTAAAAGATCATCCGTAATCTCACGAAGTTGTAACCGCTCGGCCCATGAGAAACGTCTGGGAGTATACGCGTAAACTGAATCGTCTTTTAGTTCGAACTGAACTAGATATTCATCCTCTTCGGCAGGAGGAACATCAAGTTTTTCTACTTCCGCTAATAAAGTTAAGAGACGCTTTGTAACGCTTTCACCGAAATCTGTAGTAATTTCCGACTGAGGTGTCTCGATATCCTCAACAATCGGCGGATGCCAGTTCTTTAAACAAACTCACTCTATTGTCGGTAATATTTTCTGACGGTTTGTAGAGAACACTGATTTTATGGCTTTCCAAGAAATCACGACCAATTATCAAATCGGTACTGAACGAATCATCCAACAAAACATGAAGGTTAATATCGGGTGATAGATCCGGTAAAAGTTCTATTTTAATATTAGCGACAATTGAGCCTGCAATTTTAATCGGCATATTATTTAAGGCTTTGTAAGTATTAACCGTATTCTTAAGAGAATCATTGAAAGAATCGAAATGACTTTTGAAAACTGAATGACTTATGAACGATATCGGACTTCCGGTATCAAGAAGAGCAATCAAGTTACACGAAGTATTATTTAACGCAACGACCTTAATAAAGGATTCCGCAACCTCGAGCGTCCTGTGATGGTCCTCTGCTACGGCAGCAACCAGAGACGAAGTAGAGACTGCTTGGCCCTCTGCATCGGGAGACGGCACTGAGGAAGATGCCTCACCAACAGCAGCAATCGTTGACGTACTTTTAGGAGGAGCCGGACTGGCTTGTTCCCTCTTTTTGAGCTTGTAGCAATCTGCTCGAACGTGACCCTTCGCACGGCAGTACACACAGAAAATGTCTTTTGGAACTTGAGGTGACGAATCGACTTTTGCACCAGAAACACTTGTGGATTTTTCCTTCACTGATTTGTTCGAAGGAGGCGACGTCTTCTTGAACGAGTATGACGATGTGATTTGGTACATACGTTCCAAGAATTCATCCACGGTTGAGACTTGTAGAGAAGCAGCAGTTCCTCTCAACGCGTTACTACCAATTCCATCAATTAGCAAATGGATGGTTTCACGATCTGGAAGTTTGAGATTCTGCGTCATTAATAATTTGTCCATAGCATAGTCGTGAAATGACTCCTTATGGAAATTCCAAGTGCGAGCTTCGATTTTTTGCATCGCAACGTGAAACAGCACTCGTCTTCTAAAGCGACGTATTACTGCGTCCTTGAAGCAGAGCCAGGAACGATTGACGGTTCCCGTTGAATAATCGAACCAGCGACGCGCCGTCTTCACTAACTTAGACGTAGCCGCTAACAATGTTACTTCTTGAGGCACACCGTGTTGTATATCGGCGACACTTTCGACTTTCTGAACCCATAATTCCACGTCTTCTTCTTCCGATCCACCGAAAGGAGGAAGCTGCGAAGCTAACAGCTTGACGGATTGTCCAGTAGCAACTGAAAACGAGCTACGATGCATGGAACTTGCATTCACTAAAGGTTGATCTTGAGATACAATTTGCGGGGCTGCAGCAACGGGAGGTGTGTTCTGAGAAGCATCCCGGTTAATATTAAGAGAAGCGAGCAGCAACTGTATCGTTTCCTGTTGTTGTCGTATTTGCTGACACAGGTTATTTATCTGCGGGTCGGGTGAAGCACTCTGAAATCCGCTGCTAGTCGACGTATTAATATCGGCTGCACTAGTACTACCGGTCGTATTCACATTTGTGGAGACAGTAGCACGATCCATGGCGCGTGCTTGCTGCGAACGAGCACTGCCCATTTGAACGAGCGTTTCTAGAACGTTCCTTTCTAGACTCGTAGTAATCGCATCGTTTCTTTCGAGATGCGCGATAATGGCATCGATGATGGCATTACGATCTTCTGACGGCGTTATACCGTAACGAAGAGCTTCGGCTTGAAGGTCCTGAAGCGACAAGTTGTCGAGAGAACGACGATACATTTCTGGAACGATCGATGAACACTGAACGTACCCGAACGACAAAATGGCGGCGCGAGGTTCACTCGCGATTACGATCCCGAATCAATGTATCTATATCCCACTTCTGAAGCTGTAAGCTATTTATTTGAAAGCTTATTAGCCGCGAATCGCACCGGAAAGGTCGTAGCCACGGTGACGGAAACGGCGAGGACGAGAGTATTGACTAGCAGACCTCTCGTATGAGACAGGAGGCAAGAGGACAGGAAATAGACATGGAAACGGGTACAATGACCGCCAACGACGAAGTACTATTATCACTCAGTGTATTTGGTAACGTGACGTACAAAGCGTAGGAAACCGGTAGCGTGTACACGGAACGCAACGACCACGGGATAACGCGTGGAACACGCGGGAACTTGGACGATCGATTAGTACGTCCGGTCTTCGAGACTTCACGAGGGAATCTGGCGAACAACGACCGCCGCCCGACGACCGCGCTTGACGCTGACGCTCGCGCCGCTCTCAACCAATCAGGTTGCACGAATAGTCGGTACTAGAGCTTCACAGTGCTACCAGCGCTGTCACGTGATCAGCAGACCAATAGCTGACAACTAATCGCCACGCACGCCGCCACGATGGAGAACGTTAGGTCGAAAACAAAAAGGCGGGAAATGCAAACTACTGCATATCTTACAAAATCTTTAAGTGGACATGTACACTCCGACACAGTTCGTGTTTAGAAATGGCTCAAAGAAAGTTACTAATGCATTACAAAAATCCTGCAAGCATGTAAGCGTCTGTATATTCATCGCTAATTAAAGCACATTTCTTGCATTTTGCGCCGTACTTGATTAATTTTCTCACTGAAAGACGAACAACAAGCAAGGTTTCTATATGTATGTAATATATGTTTTTATTTCTTTTCTCAAATTAATAGAAATTCACCAGAGTGGAAGGAATGGGCGTTTTGTAAAGGTTTAATAGAAGCTAATATGTCTGTGTGGAACATCGTAAAGTATAGATGGATGAAGAATAAACAATATGAACTATTACTATACTTAGCTTGTACTCGAGATCCTTCTATCATTATGGAATACCTACCGTATGTGTTGTGGAATCCTACGACATATGAAACCCAAGATACTGCAATTATCCGCTCTTATATAAACATTTTTCATACATTTGTTGCGAAGCATGCTAACAACTATTCCATCTTTACGAATGTTTTATTGAATCTCGAGCGAATAAAACCCAAGTAATTATATATTTTATAAATAAGCATTGCTTTTAATAATACATTCGCTTTTACAAATATAATTAAAAACGTCTCTATTGCTTTTATAGAGAGATTAGTATAATTGTAGCATTAATGGATATCATTAACCATGTGTATTCTGAAAAGCACCTTAATGAGGTAAGTAAAATGAAACCAAATATAACACACACACACACACACACACACACACACACGCGCGCGCGAGCACGCATGCACAAATGGGAGAAGAGAAGGTGTATATTACCTACATATGAGTTTGTTTAGACGTATGTTTGTGTGTGTATGTGTGTATGTGTGTGGGGGGAGGGCGTGGATATGAAGAGAAATTTGCTCTTTGTCTAAAGTCTAAATTATGTATGAATACGTGTATATGCATGTTTGCAAAAATACCGTATGCACGTGCACCCCAGCACGTAATTTACATTGAAAACAAAAAATTGCTGTACAACAATATGCTAAATTCAACCATTACTGCGGAGTACCTAACCGTAAATTATTTATTAAACGTAGAAATTAAATTTTGTTTCAGATACACATTCATTTGAAACAACAAAAATACATAACTGACGACCAACAAATTTCAGAAATTCAATGCAAGATACAAATACGTTTATCTCAAATTAGAGATCAAATAGATTATTTTCAATTTTTAGTTTGATTATTACAATCTGAAAAACCATATATTTACATATTTTCATGTGTAATATCTCGAATTATTTAAAAACGATAACGCGTGTTGATCTATTGTTGTGTCCAAATACCTCTTTCAATTTTGAATATTTTGTTATATTACGTTTTTTTGTTCGTTTTTAATGATAAAGTTTATATTCTTTTCATCATATGTCTTTCATCATATCTATGTCGTTTATATCTTTAGGTAGTTTATATCCGTTATTAGCATATATATTATTAGTTTCAAAATATTAATATTACTATTATTCTTATATGATTTGATATTTCATATTATGTTTTAATATTGTTAATATCCTAAAACTTACATAAAGAGTGCATGATAATTATAATTAATAATGAACTTTTTATAATTATCTTATGTCTCCCTTTCTTCCTCCCTCCCTCCCTCCTCCCCCCCCCCCTCTTTCATTCCTCTTGGAAACAATAATAAGTGTTTCCTTACAATTTACATTATAAGTTACCTTATCCGAGTTTGCTTGTGTGTGTGTGTGTGTGTGTGTGTGTGTGTGTGTGTGTGTGTGTTAAGTATAATTTTTAAAATCTTGAGAATCCGAGACACTGACACTAAATGGCATATACCCTCACACATTTCATACGATATCAATCGCGTAGAATTACTCATCCTGTAAGATACAGTAACAAAATTAAGTGATTCCTCCCGAGAAATAGTATTGTTGGATTATGGCTTTAGAGACGTTATCGGAAATATAGAGGACTTTTCTAGAGAATTTTCGATATTATTGCTAGTTCCGAAGTATACCACGAGTAAATTCTGATATATAAGGGGTGCGGCCTAAGAAAATACTTTTTTCTGTTCCATCAATATACACTTCTACAGGCCTTTCCTTATGGAAAAATACATTCAACTTTTGGTGTTAACCGTAAAAAAAACACAAAAAAAACCCTTAAAGTTGAGTGTGATTTCGGACCGCCAATTGAAGGTTAACCTTCAAATGATGGTTAACCTTCAAATAATGGTTAACCTTCAATTAATGGTTAATCCTTAAAAATGACGGTATAAACCCTGAAAATATAAACTCAAATAAAAGTAACACCCAAAGAGAGTAAACCCCATATTTGAATGTTCTCAATTTGTTTTCAATAATATCTCAGACAGCACAAAATATTTTTAAAATATTTTTGAAATATTTATAAGAAAGATTAAAATATTTTAAAAATATTTATTAAAAAATTAAAATATTTAAAAAATATATAGGAAATATTTTGTAAATATTTTAATGTCCGAAAAATAAAAGTATCTAAAAAATTATAATAAATATTAAAAAATAAATTGTAAATAATCATTATTAATATTATTAAATGTGTTTTTAATTTATGTTATAAATATTTATAGAAATAATAACTGTAAGTAATAATAAATATTACCAAAAATATCGAATAAATATTTATACTAAATATAAAAATAATGCTTCTAAAATTTATTTTAAAAATATTATAATCTTTATTCATAAAAGACAATATTTAAATATTAAATATTTTATTCTCTTTTAATTTTTCTTGACTATATATCACAATTGTATATCACAAGTTTTGTTTTTCCTGATTATATATATATCTTGACTATTATACTATTTTATGACTATAATACTATACAGAGTGTTCGATTGATATATATATCATTAAAAGAATCGCATATTCTACATAAAAAACTAAGTAAAAAAGTCCTTTACAGTTTTTGAATATCTTTAATATTAAGCGAGAGATATTGTAAGTTAAAGTTTGAATAATTTCTCAAGTACCTATAATTGAGGTGCATATCTAATACATATTCCGTGAATAAGAAAGAGATTGCCTCAAAATCTCAAAATTGAATACTTGTGTACAGCTTCAAAACCAAAAGAACTCTTCTTAAATTATGTTAATAAACTGTGATATAAAGAATAAATTTTGTTACATGTTTAGGTTATTTTTTTTAATTAAGCATATTCTATACAAGTACATAGACATGGAGTAAGTAGGGAAATCTGCAGTCCAGAGTATTATCCTTAATCGAATTACCGAGCGCGTGGCTCGTAAACTGTAACGCTTTATTTGAGAAATTATTTAAATTTTAAATTGCAATATCTCGCTTAATATTAAAAATATCCAAAAACTGTAAAGGACTTTTTGACTCAGTTTTTTATATAGAATATGCGATTTTTTTAATTACATTAATCGAACATCCTATATATCTTGACTAGAATACTGTAAGACCAATAATACATAAGCAGTCGAGATTAATCGATAATGTTATTTATATTTACTAACGCGATTTAGTGAGGACGCCGCAACCATATGAAAACTTGAAATAAAGGATAACAAAGCCAAAAAATATTCAGAGACTGATTGTGAGGATGAAGTCTTGCGGACATTTTGTTTATATATTCTAGCGGTAATTTTCTCTGTATATGTTCTACTTTGAGTTTATGATTCAAGTTGATGACTTATTTTTATATTCACTCAAATATCTTCTCTATCATGTCTATGTTGCCGCTATTGAATTATAATTATGATAATATTAGAATGAATTTAAAAACATTTAATTACAACAAATAATTATATATATATATGTTTAAAAACATTTTTATTCTTTTTTTTTCTTATTACATAAATCTTCGCTTTTTTTACAATTTTTAGTTTTTTTTTATCCAGATACATTATAGAATAATTTCATTTTTGGACTGGAAGGAAGATATTTGTCGAACAATTGTTTCAGTTAATCGGCGAGGTTACCCTTCGCCGAAATTCGCGAATTCCTATATGTATATTATCAGAAATTATAACGGTAACGTCTTTACGTGAAAGTTTTTGTTTTGTTTTATACTCATCTTTATCTAACTTTAAAAATAAGACGCCATTAAAGTATAAAATCTAAATACGAGAATAAATTAAGCATGAGATTCATGCAACGGACTCCTCTTGAAAAATCATTGAAAAATGGGGGACCCTTTCTTCAATACTTTGAAAATTCGCTGATTTAAAAATCCGTGACGTCAGTTTCACATAATCTAAAGGGTCAACTGTTTTCGATCGTTTACAAAAATCAACGAGAAACAGATCCTGTAAAATGGTATCAATTGATCAAAAAGGAATGGAATGCTGAATTTGTCAACCCTCGTCACATCGTCAGATTTCACTGCTCGACTATCTCTCCAAGATTGAGTTTCTTTTAAACGATCTAAATGTCAGGATCTACCTAAACAGCACCGGGAGTCAGGGAATGTGTTGGTTGGGCTGTGCCTGGTGAGCGGAAAATGCCGGTAAAGAGAATAGTGTGATCAGCCTTGTTGTAGATCAGGTAGACGAACGGGTGGTTGGCGTTGAAAATGGCGGGTTCGGTGGGCCGGCTAGAGCGGAAGGTAAAGATCGCGGTGGCCGCGGCCGCAGTAGTACCCTCCTCTGTGACTTCGATACGAGCACGATGTACGGCATCACCGAGGTGCAGAGTCTGCTCGCCATCCGCGACAAAGCCGCGCAAATCGGCCACGTTGGGTGTCACCAGTTCACCGGCGCCTAGGGCGTGCAGCAGCTGACTAATCGGCAGCTCTCGCTCGAACTCGAAACGCGGCAGGCTAACCTCGACCTCGCGCGGCGGTAACCCATCGTCCAGCAATTCGCGTAGTTCCCGAGACCCTTTCTCCGTCGCCAGACGTTCCACCAATTGACGGATGCCGTCCTGCGGCTCGTTGGAAGGATTTTGTACAGATCGTGCGGTGGAGAACGGAGGGAGCAACACGAACATCGAAATCTCATTACCTTTGTAAGGTAATTCCAAGATATATGCACCTAGCTCTTCAGAGACAGCTGAAAAGAAAAAACTAAGATTAGAAAGAAAATAGATAAATGAAGGTCGAAGTATTAGGTCGCGATGTACGAAATGTCAGATTTATTATAAGATTGATTTTTAAGCATCTGCCTAATGCTTTTCACATTTATCAAAATTGGAGAATGTGTTTATAATCTCATTTCGATATTTCACATTTTTATAAAAATATGCAATATTATAATTTACACAGAATAAATCTTTTACAAAGTAAAATATAAAAAATATTTCGTTTATAATCAATTAAAAAAGTCAAGTGTATATAGATAAGTCAATGAGATGAAGTCTGAATGTATATAATGACGTTTACTTACCGTGATTGAAGTTCCCTTTCTGACGCATAAAAGTGGTGACAGAGTTTTGCGTGCCGGAGGCATAGAAGATGTCGCGTTTAGAGTTCTTCGGGTCGAAACGACTGGCCCAAAGGCCCTTAAAATAGACCGCGTTCACCAGAACGAGATCGGTATCTTCCGCAATGCTGCTCGGTGGCAGGAGATCGCGAATGTGACCTTTCGTCATATTGCTGACCCAATTATTGATCTGATTTCTCACTTCGGTAGGATTCGTACTGAAATCTGTTACTTGCAACTGATCCCCGAAGAAATCGAGCATACATTCGCGCAGCCTCTTGGAATTCGTAATCCAAAATCTATTAGCAATTTTGTAATCGTAGGAATCTGCGGATCCATTCTGAAATGAAAAATATCAAGGATAAAGAAATCGTTTTCTTCCAAGATTTCCGAGAAATCGCTGAGGTAATATCCAGACACCATCATATCCAAAATCGGGACATAAGACGTCTTAAAATTAAATTCAAAAATAATCTTTCGCCAGTGATAAATTAATATAAAATTTTTATTGGTCGGCCTAACTGGCAATAATTTAATAATTATAACGACGTTTCGACCTCTATTTTGGGTCCTTATCAAGTTAATGCTGAAACCACATAAATTGCCGGTAATAAATATAAAGAGTAAACAATGCAAATTACATATTCAACTTACATGGATTAATGTGCGTTAAACAATATAAAAATTACAAGTCATCGTTGTACTTTAATGGGGCGGTTGGAAAACAGAAAATTATATTAAAATTAAATGTCTTAAAGACACCTTATGTCTCAATTTTGTGTGCTGTCTGAGTAAGTTCTTACAAACTTTATTTGTACATCACATTCATACAAGCATGTCTTTAAAAAAAATTCCATCCTCGAAATAATATATTTTATTCAAATTAAATAGAATCCAAAGCCAAATATTTTGTCTGAGCAAAACAGAATTTAAATTTCTTGTTCTAAGTTCCATTTTTAAAGAATTTGCTGCGATAAATTCAGGGTTTTTAATCTTGAATTTTTTCTTTGTTTGTTTTACTTAAAAATATACTTGGCTTTTGGCTTGCTGTAGCACAATGCCATAATTAAGATTAGTTGTATACGACATATGTAAATTAAAATAACACTTGAGAAGGACCAAAATCAATGGTTGAAACGTCGTGAGATATACAAATAAATGATTTTTGCCAGTTTAGTGTCGAATATAATTTTCCTTGTTAAAAATATATTTCCATTTTCATTATTTTTCAATAAATCCTCTGTAATAGCAAATATCTTTTGACCCACCATACTTCGATATTACACCATAATTCAGGCGCATTACAGATCCTTTAATATGTAAACTTGAAATTTATTTCCACTATTTCTTATCGGTTTCTTTACGCGGAAACCTCTACGTTACGTCATTCAAATTCGTCCATGCAAGCATTTCGCTGAACAAGACAAGACAATCTTAAAAGTTGGCCAAGGGGATCCGCGATTCTCGAACAGCAACCTTCAGGACCTTGGGGATCCGAACGCGATTTACCTCCCGGCGTTGATGTGAGGATAAATTGCGCGATGGTCACCTTGACATACCTCTGGCGACGACGAAGTAAATCACGCAATCGCGCCGGAATCACTCACCTGAGAACGCATTTGATTGAGCGATCTCTCGATGGCATAGTAACGTTGTACGTCAACTTTCGAGAGTTCATTTGGAATGTGGAGGGCCTGCTTCAGGGATTCCTCGGTGGTACCGCGAGCGCCGAAGTACGCCAGGCTCAAGGCCTGGTGTATGCTGTGCGGGCTGAAGAAGATGTTGTCTTTCGACTCGATCAACGCGGTCTTCTTCAGACTGTCGAACGCGAAGTCAAATCGGGCATCCGTTAACGACACCCTCGACGTTGGGTCCATTACCGAGGGGACATCATCTCCTGTTAAACATTGCGCCGAAATCATACTGATCGCCGACAGCAACGGTATCGCCTGCAAAATAGGAAAAATGAGAATAGGAATAAGAGAAAGAAAAATATTGCCAGTGAACATAATGTGTCAAATCGGGGAAATAAAACGTCTTAAAGACGCCATATCTCTCGATTTGAGACAGGCGTGTTGTCTGGATTGTAACTTTACTTTAGCGATGTTACATGTTACTAAATAAAATATGTTTCAATAAAATATGTTAATTTTTACATATAAAGATTGGATTCTAATCAACGTTATGTAACAACGTGTTCTACATGACAACAATAATAATATCCCAGGCAGCCCCATGCCCAAAATCAGGACATAAGACGAATTAAAGATGTCTTAAAGATGTCTTAACAACGTGTCTTTAAGACGTCTTATGTTCCGATTTTGGACATGTTTGCTGTCTGATGGAATATTATTATTGTCTGGGATGTTTTACGAAACAAGCCGCTTTAAGAGGTTGATTATACAATACAAAAAATGAAGCTAATCGGGATCTCTCGAAAGGTTTGATCTCCAAAGGAGAGATCTCTCGAAGACTTCCGCATTATAGCGACAGCGAGTAAATAGCGAATTCAATTTGTTTATACTCGACGGCGATTTACCAAATTTACACACGTATATCCGAACACAAAAAGATCTCACGCGTGCATGAAACGCACGCGCTGGCATCATTCCCTCGAATATTCGATCGAGAAAAAAAACTTTCTCGCATGGCGGAGAAAGCGGTGACGACGAGGAATCGTGTGCGTTGATGCAGAAGACGAAACGACGCGAAGACGAAACGACGGAATCTGGGCCTCCGGTACTTTTTTTTATCGTTTTGCAACATGCACGATGCTCCTCGCGACAATGGCCTATAATTTAAGGCCGTGGCACATAGAAAAACTTAAGCAGTAAAACTCAAGCAGTAAGCAAATCAGCCAATCACAGTCAAGAATTTAAGGCACGATCCTAAGCGATAGCGAATCCATACTGTTGATTTCCTTACTGCTTAAGTTTTACTGCTTAAGTTTTTCCATGTTCACGGCCTTTATGCGAATTTCTAGACCGTATCGCTCGCCACGCGATCGCTATATCGCTGAACCGGTCGCTTCATCGCGGCTGATTGCAAGCTCTTTAGCGATGACTAATTCCGAATAGGGGACCCGATCATTCAAAGATCAAGGATTTGTCCAAGGATTACAATTTTTTCTTTACATTTTCTGTTTTTCACGAGGTATAATAGGTAGAATGGTAAGCATTCTTTTCGCGATCGTGCGTCACTATCGGTCCATCTTGCGTATACTTGAATTCCAGGAGGGATCTCTATTTGAAATGACATAAGCTCCGCGCGATTCCTTCGCAACTTCCTTCCTCAGGGAGGGGCATGTTTCCTCGGTTCGTGACTTTCCTGCGCAATTGCGGCGAAATTGCGACCGGATCGGAAATCGGAGGCTAACGGCGAGTGAAAGCAGCCGGTGAAGCCAGAGTACCATGACATCATAGGGCATCCGGCTTTCATGACTAAAATTAAGGTGTGACGAAAACTCTCGTTTGACAAAAGCGGTATTTTCAATGACGACTTGTGACTTTCCCGGTAACGCGTGATATAAATTTTACGAGATAATTAATAAGTGGTGGTGTATATAATGTAATTTCCAATTTGTGTGTTGGTGAGACTACAATCATAATTCTTCACTTCCTTGAATAAATTCTAGAATTAGGATTAAAATTCAAATAAAAATCGGAATTAGTAAATTAAAACTAGATTTTTTTAAATTAAAATAAAACAATTAAAATTGGAATTGAAACAAAAATTCCGATAAAACCATAACCTGAATTAAAATTAAATAAATTTGTGAACGTACATACATATACACGGCAATGCTTACGAGTTGTATTTGCCCCGGAAATGGTGAGCATTTAAAAGTAAAGACGTAGTAAAAAATCAGAAAAGAGGTAAATTGAAATTAGAAGTGAAAAATGAGAATTTGCCTAAATAAAAATTAAAAAAGCCGAGGACAGTGAATTAAGGCTAGAATTGCAATTTAATTTTAAAGATCTCTCTGACTTATAATTTAATGAGATCGACAGTGCGATTAGCAATGAAATGCCACGTGAGTTCTTTGTTCGCACTGTACGATGATCGTTATCATGACGATCACGTATCGTGTACAATTCATGACAAGCGTGCTCGCTTACAATGGTCTGCCTCGCTCTCAAGCTCAAACTCTTCATTTTTTTTCCTTTTGTTTGTTCGCTCGAGATCAAATAGCTCGAGGTAATTGCTCGTGACGTAAGGATTTATGAATGATCAAGCAGTGCGAACGCGACAGGGGAATTCCGTGAGAAGCGTAAGAACGGCGCATAGTTCTTTCTTACGTAAACATTTTAAGGCGTAAAGGTCTGAAATAGCCGTAGACACGTTTGTCCAATTGAGTCATTACAGGTCATAAAACCATAATATAGAGAATTTTAGTTAATTATGTGGGCAGACAACCTTGACAAGCAAAAAATTTATCTTTTTTTATCAAATTAAATATTTAAGAAATAAAAAACTCTGCGTATTTGAAACTTTGGTACATGATTCTGTTTTATTTTAAGAAAAAAATCATTAAATTATTAATCATTAGTAATTAATAATAACGGGAGTTCTTGGTAATGATGGGAAGCAGTTCAGTAGCTGGTGATGGACATAAAATTTCGAAAACGACTCCAACGATGCCTTTCAAAAATTTTTTATAAGTTGTTGAAACAATATTTAAAATGTGTTGGAAACAGAATTTCGAAAAAAATTCTTTAAAAAAAATACTTTAGTTGCAAAGAAGTATAAAATTGCATTTTCTTTAATAAAATTAAAAAGAAATTTTTTTTTAAATTTGTTTCTAACACATTTTAGAGACATTTTTCTAGGTTATAAATCTGTTTTTTAATTTTGTTTTAGATTTTTTTGTTACTGCGGAATGACGTCCACCACGGTGCTACTGAACGGAAAGAACTATATTTTCCTTTATTATCAATAACTCCCGTTATTATTAATATTTTTTAAAATAACCATAAAAGAACGTATAGAATTATGTGCCAAAGTTTCAAATACTCAAAGTTGTCTTTCCCCTTAAGTGATAATTGTCCTTTTATAAAAGTCTCAGTCACAAGTCCCCGAATTCTAAATCTAGAATCGTTAAGAAAACAGTTCTTATTGATTCAGCAGTTCGTATAGATTTGTTGATTTTGAAGAACAACGTTTATATACAATTATTTAAGAAAATAAGGAAAATAGAACTGCATGACATTTATTTTTCCTTTCATCTAAAGAAACATAAAAATTTCTTGCGATTAAACATATTTACGAAATGATATATAAATGATTTTCTGGGAAATGTTAAAATGAAAACATCTGAAAATTACAAACTCAAAATTACAATAAAAAGTTTATGAGTAAAGTCAATATTTGTCCTGAAGCGAAAAAAAAACGTTGCCTTTAATTAAGATTTTTATTATTATAGCTTAATAGTATTCAATGTCAACGGAAGACTCGACGGACAACCAAATATGCTCAACATTAAACACATACTGAAAATACGAAATGTTAGTTAGAGGATTCTGCCCGATGATATCACGCCATCATTTCCATTGTTTTTATTGTAAAAAATGCTTGATTTACGTCGAGTATTGAATATATACGTGTATCAGTATGTTTGTGGATATCAACAGAGATTATAACATTATTATATAAATCTCTGACGTCGTTCGAGATAAAACAAAATAAAAATAAACCGTGTTCTAGCATTAATAACATTGTTTACGTATGGGAGAACTTCTCCCATCGGACATATAAAAATTATTATTACAAATTTACTCCGTTTCTAAAATTACCGATCAATTTTGAATCAGTTTTGTGCATTAAATATTATATATATATATATATATATATATATATATATATATATATATAATTATATCTTTCTCTCGCTGGAAATTAATTCAGAAATTGTTTCTCGAATGGGAGAAAACACTCGCGAATCTTTCGATAAGACTTATCGCGGTTGAACTTCCGACCAGGCTGGCAATCAAGGGTCATTGCAGGATGGAGTACAACGACACACGATGCTGACGATCATCGAGAGCCAATCTCCGATGCTAACAACACATGAATAATATTCCAACGAATTTCGCAGCACGAAAGATCGTCTTCTCATACATCTTCTCAGCAAATAACGGACTTTACGAAACGAGATGAATGGAATGTCAGAAGAAAAACGGATGAATGTGTTGACACTCACCGTGAGGAACAACATTGTTCGACACTCTCTCGGAGCTTCAGGAAAACGGCAAATCAACGTGTCGGTTAATTGGTGGGACTAGTGTTGAACGTCCGAACGACGATCGAGAAGAGGCAGAACTGACTGAAGTCTGAGCGATCAGGAAGAGACGCCAGAGGAGAATGCCTTTGAGTAACCCCACTCTTCCCCACTACTGGTTTGTCACGTTTGCGTGGAAAACGTCATGACATACACGACAAGTTGGGGATCCAGGCTCGGATTACACGAAGAAAAATCGAGGAAATCTGATAAAGATGCATTTAAATAAATTTTGCAAAAATTTTAAGAAAAATTTGGGAATTATTAAGACTCAAAATTGTGATTAAATATATATATTGTAGATTAAAGAAAGCTTTACTACATATATAATTTTAACGTGCGTTAACACTAGAATTACCAGAGATTAATCTATATTTAATTCTACCGAAGAAATCTTAGAAAAGAAAAGAGAAAAAAAGAGAAAGAAAATTAATAAAATTAATCATCTATGAAATTTCAATAAAAGTCAGGAAAATTTTCAGAAATTAAAATGTTTGAAAAATGAGTAATAAATTATTTAAAAATGTCAAACGGGTCATTTCGTAGTTCTAATGTTAAATCTATTCGCTTGGTTCATTTTTTTTAAGTGAAAAACGGACGTGTACACATCTAACATATGTAGTGAAATGTGAGCAATCTTCCTGATCTTTATTTCAGTCAAGCATTTCCTTTCCACCACGACCCTGAACATGTTTATGTACATATACCTCTCGTACGAACCTATCATTACGTCCTCGTCTCTTGGAAATGCCCATCATAATCCGATTTTATTGTCAGAAAAATCCCCACTGCCTTTAAAAAAGCATTATAGTCCTTCGAGCCTTTTACTTCTCGGAAAATCTCCGAAGATCTTTATCTTCGTTAGCGCAGTAAAAATTAATTCCTTTAACGAGAAATGCGTTTTAAACCGCTAAGATTTTTCAAAATTGAAATTTTTGAGAGTCTATGTGCGTCAAATTTTCTCTTCATTGACGCGACATTCTCTTATCAATCCTTGCGTCGAGAATTTTTATCGAATTTACCGCAATTTCTCAAATCTAAGAAAGATTATTTAGTTTATAATAAATTTGCTATAAATTCTACAAATTAATTTATTCTGGCAAATTCGAAAATTCCTCTCACATTTTTCTCTGTATGCAACTGTTACATGGGTCAAGACTGGCAAGTCAATTGGCCTGATGAGCGATTAAGTGCGTTACGTATGTTTAAGGCTACCGGCACCTGACTATATATTGGATTATTGTCAGAAACGGAGAATTATGTAAATATTTTTTGCTTTAAAAAGAAAGCTTTGCAAGCTAAATTTATCTCTTCGCTTGACATCATTCACGCGATCGATGACAAAATTTACCGAAAGTTCTCTTTACAGTTGTTCTTTATTATAAAATACCTACACATATACTCAATCTACATGTGTTCCACATTAAAACGAGAAGTTGAATGAAATTTGCAAATATTATTATCCACATACCAAAAGAAAAATAAAACGTGCATAGCATGCAACGATGTCATGTTCTAATTGCGGCATGTTGACTGATTGTCAAACAAACGTATTCTTTGAAATAATGTCACTTGCTCTCATTAAAAGCTCCGCATTAACTCACTGAACTTACCTCATTATTGTCGCAGCAAACAAGACATTTAATCTTTCCAGCAAATAGCTGTTATTTCTTTACAGGAAGAGCTTGACTATTTATAAGACGTTAATAAATAATAGATCTTAAATAAATGATCTTTTTAATGTGTGAAATAAAAGTGGATTACATTGTTGCAATTTATATTCCCGCGTTGCAAAAGAAAAAAAATTTGTTACCAAAGAAAGAGCATCTCTTTGTTCTTAATAACTTAAATATTAGATATTTTAAATAAAAGACGTATGTTTTTCTGTCTAATAAAATTATGAACAGACGTTATTTTGCTTAAAGTAAATATGACACCGCGCTGAATTATGGGGTCCGCAATCTTCCCCGCCGAGTAAGTCTAATCTTACCTGAAGGTAAATCATCGAGATTACTGGAGCACCGGTTTATCAGAGATTTCTGTTGATAAGAACGTCTTAATAACAGCGTCTTGTAACGAAGCGCATCTGCGACTATTTTTGCGTATCGCCGTCGATGGCTTTATACATATGCAGTGGACATGGCATTCACATGAGCATTCCCGTTTACACACGTGTTTACACGTCTGTACGCACTTTCGGCACGGATCTGGGAAAATCCCAGTCGAATCAGCACAATATCCATCCTCAATGGACCGCAGCTTTTATTGGAAAAAGATGATTGAAAGGAGACACTTGTTCGCACAAATTGGATAACAATGTAAATGCTAACTGCGCAAAAGAGCTTTGGAAAACCCAGAGAAGGTATTTACCAACGTTGATTTGCTTCATCAACTTTAATTCAAACAACGACAGAAACTTGACTAACGAATAAAATAATTCAATTGCAAGAAATTGTATTTACTAATAAAATAATATTACTGACAAGGAGAACTTGGAAACTGCGAAACGCGGATGAACATATATATTAGTTTACAAGGGGAAATCCTCTGAGTGTATATATACCTAAAATATTATTAGCCTGCCATTTAAGAATTATTAACAAAAAATATTTCAGCATTGTGTATAGACTATTTTTTCCAGCTTTTTTCTTATAAGGTAATAATTTTTTTAATTATTTTGTGAGTAAAGAAATATTAAGAAATAAATAAATGTTTACATAATTAAAATTATTTACTTTTCATACAATATAAGAATTTGATGGATAAGAAGTATATTATTCAACGACTAATTTTCTTTTACATAAATATATACATACTCGGGCCAGCTCGGACCAGTCTTCAATAAGCTAACATCTTACCGCACTCCGCTACAGACTTTGGTCTTACTACAATGGTCTATACACGATATTCAAATCACTTTTTTTAATAGCTCTCTTGGCTAATAATCAATAATATTTTTTCAATAATGAATAATAATTAGTCTCACAATAAATTATGTATATAACATTTACATAATTATTTTTTAAACCACCTTTAACTGCAATACTTAAATTATTTATGTTCAACCAATTAATAATTTTTAAAATAAGTAATTTACCTGAGACTAATTATTTATTATTTAAAAAATTAATAATTATATTTCACTAATTATTAATTTTCAAGTAAGTAGTAATTTATTTTTGAGAGACTATTAATTATTTTGATAATAAAGAATTTATTTCTACTAATTACCAATTTGCAAAAGAAATTAATTCATTTTTACCTAAATACTAACTTTCACAAACTAAAAATTTTTCTCTAACAAATTACGAATTCTTTAAGTAATCTGTAATTCACTTTTACCTAAATATGATTAATTTTTATGCAATTAGTAATTTTTTGTGACTAATTACTAATTTGCTAATGCAATAAAAATTTAATTTGTTGTTATTGCTAATTTTGTAAATAATTAAATAATAAAAAATAAACATTCTTTTGCCGATCCCTGCTTAACACTACAAAATGCGTGATATCAATACAAAATTACCTTATTCAGAATCTTAGACACATATGTATAAAAGAAATGCAACTCAGTCGCGGAGAGCACAGCAAACGCATTAAATTTGTAGTATCTGTCAGCTAAAAATAATATCAAAACTGATAACAACACGCGATTAGAGACATCTAAGAGTAATAATTTCGAAACATTTCATTATATGGCTCTATAAAAAGATATCGATCATATGACATTATGCCCCGTGGTTCAGTTATGGCTCGGGCTGCGTTCGGAAACTTCACCCGGGTGCACCCGCTGAGGCTCACGCTGTTCGGAAACGTTCGGGTTGTACCTGTGTGACAGAGATGAAGTCGTTCGGAAACTTCACCCGGGTGCACCTCAGGAGGAAAATTTTCCACCCTGAAATTTCAGGGTGAATGCGGGTAACTTATTACATTTAGCGGCATTTTTTAAACTGTAGCAATGGAGTTAATTCTTCTTCTATGGAACTGTTCCGAATGGATTCCGATTAAAATTATTCCGTTTTCTCTAAAAAACAATGGAAATCTAGGGAATAATTGAATTTTGTTCGGAATCTATTCCAAACATTTCCAGTCAGTTCTAGTATATACATCTCTGTGTCCAATACTTTGTATACAATACACCAAGTATTACGTATCTTTTCTCTTCGAAGCGAGGCTGGCGAATATCGCGTATTGTGCGTTAAATACTTGAATTCGTAGCTCCATTTAGATTTCCGGTAAAACATTTTTTATATAAATACATATTTAAATATATATAATTGTATGATATTATATAAAATATTATATAAAATATGTCCATGTCCATGTATGTTTCTTTATCTTGTATAATCTCTGCTCGTATGTACGAGAAAAATAAAAAGAAAGAGAATTAGAAAATAATTAAAAGGATAATTTTTGCATTGTTTTTTATTGTTTTTGCATTGTTTATTTATTTGCCTATATATAATCATATATAATTATGTATAAATGTAATAATTGTATATAAAATATGATTATATATGATTATATATGAGCAAATTTTTCACAATTTTTCAGACTTTATTTTTTGTTATAAAAAAATAATGCAAAAATTATTCTTTTAATTATTTTCTAATTCTTTTTCTTACTATTTTTCTTGTACATACGAACAGAGATTATACAAGAGAAAAAAAACGTAGTATGGACATATATGGACATATTTTATATAATATTGTATGATTATATATATATTTAGATAAGTTTTTATATAAAAAATGTTTTATCGGGTTTGCGTTGCGATTTGCTGAATTGATCAAACTGTTAATCTATAATTACTCTGATTAATTGGATTTAAGTAGGGTTAATTATATTCTATTGCCTACCGTTAATTTATTATCAGATTTTATCTACGTTTAATAATATCTTGACGCTAATTACGATTATATTTTTCTATTATTCATATTAATTAATAATTTATCTTATGTAGGTATATCTTAACAGTTGCTTAAGCAATCGATATATTTTACATTCCTTTTGTAAAGTAATAACTGATAATTTTAAATTAAAAAATATATTATTTCATCGTTATTTGGTGATTGCACCACTAATTTTACTAAAAGAAAGTAGAAGCACTCAGCGGCTCATCATTACCACAGCATAAGTAGATATTGTACTGTGTCGTTATACTATCTGGATATAAACTATCTAGAGCTATCCTGATTATTTCTTGTCCAGTAGTTATGGCGCAGGATACAATAATATTTTCTCGGGATTGCCTTTTATCCACCATGTCTTATTACTTATTTGCCATTTTCGGAAACTACTTACACCCGGGGTGCACCCTGCCCCCATCACTACTCACCTGAGTCTACCTTCAGGGTAGCGTTTCCGAACGTTTCCCTAATTTTATCCGGCGCTTTGCGTGAAAATGAGATATACAATTACATGGTTCTACATGGATTCTCAAAGCAACATTTAGATCTAGAAGATGTGGAATCATACAATAATAAATTTCACTTCGTACTCTAACCTTGAACGATGGAGTTAGAGAGTTAGGCCACTCTCACATCGCGTGGAAGACGTAGAATCATACAATTATTTGTCTCCCATAGCTTGCACATGCCGGTTAGCGGGAATTTGCAAACGGTCGCGCGGATGCATCGATCAAACTGCGACGGTTTCCATCGGGCTTACAATTAGAGAGATGAGCCCGTTGTCGCCTTCATCGCTTGGCCGAGCTATTACCCGAATTCAACTGCATGGTAGATTTAGTAGAACCGTGCCGCCATTTACTGCCAAATAGTGGAAGGGGAATTGGCGCCCGCTGGATTAAAACTCAAGACCGTCTTAAGGAATGTCTTAAGTTGCTAATACCGGTCATTTTCATTGGCTGAACTCAGTCCTTAAGACGGCCTTTGACTGACTTTCCGATCTTAAATATAAGATCCGACTATGAATACCGCCTAAATTACAATATTCTACGACGCATGAATAGATATATATTTCATATAAATTACTTTGTATTTTCAATAATTTATTTAAATTTTGATAATTAAAATATGTAATATATTTTATTTATAACTATAATACGGCAATATATTTTTCTTATTTTTATCAATATTAGGTATCAATAAATCATCAAAATTATATAATAAAATATAAATGAAATAGGAATATATATTGGATATATCTAAATATAACGATATAAATCGATATATTTAACTGACGTCATAATTTATTACTTAATTGTGGCATAAAGCACTATTTTGCTACCGATAGAAATACCATATTATTTTTTTTTAAAATGTAAAGCTATACTTAGCTGACGATGATGTACTCGTTTTTATAAGGATTTGTAATATTTTGAATTTATTAGTAGGTATAATAAGAAAATAATGAATCTAAAATAATAAAAACTTTATTTAACTCGTGCATGCATAGCAGCACTTTTGCTGCCATAAGTATCTTTATAATCACAGTAAATCTCATAGACATTTTTTTAATCTAAAACTAATAAATCGCTGAATAATTTTATCTTTTATATTATGGCACGTAGGTAAATCACAGTTCAAATATTGAATTTATAAGTAAAAAAGTCTTTAAGATCTATCGATAATGTACTCACTGTAGTATAATAAATTCTGAATATTTTTTCCATTTCAATTATAAAATTAAAAGTAACATCGTTTATAAAAATAATGACTCATATTAAAGCACCTAGCTCGGGTCAAATACGTATATGAAGATATTCTTTGTTGTTTTGATCCGACAGCATTAATACACGTATCACAGGTTTGATGCTTATTCTTAATTTTGTGATTAATAACCTCCTATATAATACAAACAATTTAATGTCGCGTTATTAAACTCTATATTCGCAGCACAGCTGTTTAAATCTAAATCATTTAATATATTTGGCATATTGAACAACTTTTCTTCTTTTTTCATTTTTGACGTTTTTTCCATCATTGCATCAAGAAATTCAGAGAGAACTCTCTATCATCTTCTTCGTATGAACTATGAGATACATTTTTCATATATTGTGAAATAACAACTAACTTGAGATCATATTTAAATTGCACTGCATTAGGTATAGCGTGTGTTGAACGTATTATTGAAAATAAATTTCAAGGCAATCTTGCATAAATCTGGATGTTAAAACAAATTTAAAATCTCATAGTTTTAGTAAATAATGTGTTAATTCAATTATGGATTTCGTAGATATTATAATCCCAGTTTGAAAAGGTTTCCAATGTCCAGTTTCTCCAACTTCATTAATGATACGAATTCAATAATTCCTTCTAAAAGGAAATTGTTTCTGTTAATTTTTCTTCATTTAATTTTCCCAATGCTAATTTTAGGCTGCGAGCACTCATGATTTTAAAACCATTTTGACATAATACTAATAAACCAACGTTGTGTTACAAAATCAGGATTATTAGTATCTTCGGATAATAATTCTAATGCTGAACTTACGACAGGGCTTATCACGTTTGTCGCACTGCTAACTTTCATTTTTAAAAAATGATTTTTTGTATCAAGCAATTGCTTCTGTAATTTCGGAGCTAATGCTAAACTAAAATCTAATGTATTCTTGTTCTGAACATAACGTTAATAAATGTGAAGCATCAACAACATTTGTTGGTAACTGATATAAACTAACAAGGTTATCGGGAATGGTAATATACTTATTTCTTAACAACCTTGACTTAATTTTTAAAAGCGTGAGCTGCATCATGAATAAAATATAGCCGTCTTTCATTATCAACTGGATGTGGACACGAATTATTAATTGTTCCCTATTTTGAGGCATTAATACCGAACAACTTCCATAAACCCATATTCATAGACCCCATATCAGACGTCACGCTGAGCACACGAAGGCCCATAGCTTCAGCCTTATTTATTATTTCTTCAATGATTTCTTTTAGCTGTAAGTGTCTACCGAACTACTTGTAAAGTAATACGCAACTACTTGCTTCCATCTGCTACCATACCTCCTAACATTATGACTAAAGCATGCGTAGCAGTATCATATTGTTTTTAATTGATTAGGAAGTGTTGCACGACTAGGTAGTATTAGTCGAGTGATCGAATGTGACCAGGAGTGATCTTCATCTCATCTAAGATTATACCACAAAATTTATCTAATCCGCTTTGAAACTGAGAACTTTAATAGCTAAAAAATCAAAAACTCGTTTAAAATACCGCTGTCAAATTGTAAGCTTTGAAGTCGTCTACGTAGCGTTCGTAATGATGGTAAGGGTAAATCGCGAGCTATTTCTTCGTAACCAGAACTACCACATGCGAATTTATATCTATATGCCTTCTGTAAAGTTTCATTGCACCAAACCGGAACTTTTTGTAATATCCGCACAAAAGTTTTATCTGATCATCGTAAAAAAGCTTCCTTATTGCACTTGGAAATCTCTTCATTTTTTTGTACTTCCCTTCCAGACGTTTAATTTTACGCTTTGCTTGAAGAAGTTTCCTTTTTGTTGTTTTACGAAGTTCTTCAGCCTTTGTATAACCTCAACATATCTTTTCATCTTTTCTTTGTCATTTAAATTACTAAAACTTTCATTGTTTATCATTTATTTTGCTGCATTATAAACATTTTTTCATCTTCAGATACTATCTTCACTGCTAATATCATTATATCAATTTCATTATTTTCAGTTACGTTTTGTTCAAATAAAAACAATTCTTTATCAGGTGTTTTTGTTTCATTTTGGATCGTAATTTGAGGCAATAACTGTTGTACTAATCCTGCAAAAAACATATCAAGAGTAATTTTTTAAATTAATGTCAATTTACATTTAAGTAAAAGAAATTGAAAAGTAACTTATTAGAACATAACATTATCCACTTGTATACTTTGAAAATGGTTAAAATGCAATTTTTTCCTAAAATTATAGCTTATAGCTTCAAATTCAATTTATGTGATAGAATCAAATTAGGTAACAAAATAATTTTAAATTGATTATTTTAATCTCTATTTAACCACTGATACGTAAAAAAGCATATTACCATCAGAAGTAGCAAATAATGTCGGAACAGCATTATTTTTAAGCTTTAACAATCCATCAGCTCGATTTTGTTCCCAAGCTTCTGGTGCAAAGTGAACCTTTAATGAAAAATTGAATATAATTATATATATAATGTAAATAGACTAAAAATAAAGAATTCCATTTTAATTGTTACTTGACATAGCATCGAATGTTTGTTTGGTGTCCAATTTTTCCGTTTCATATTTTCAACCCAAACTGCACACCTTTTTGGGTCTTTTAGTGGAAAAGTACACATTTTGAATTTTTTTTCTGATGAATTATAGCAGTTGGGTGCTGCGCAGCCAGGCATTTTATACTTATATTAATAACAACTGTAATTATATTAAATGTTTAACTGCATAAACAAAGGTTAGGTTAGGTTTTACATTGTTATTAAAATTACAAGGAAAAGTTAGATAATTCAAACATTAATTTCAATATATATTACATATTTCTACATTAATTTTATCTAACCTTATTAATAAATAAATGTAATGTATACTTGAATCTCTTATTTAGTACTTATCCTTATAAAAACGTCTTTATATCTTCCGCTCTTCTTGGCTGAAACATATGGCGGATCGAAGAACCAATCACGAATCGTTAACGGGGTGTCCAAACTCTCATTATAGGAACTCTAGGCCGAGCTATTACCCGAATTCAACTGCATGGTTACAGATTTAGTGGAATTGCAATCTAATCGTAACATTCGAATCGACTCGTCAGTCCATCTTCGTCTCGCGCTGTACGAAACGGATAAATTTGATGGCGATTACGTCACCGAGTTCCGAATACTGTATCCATAATTCATCTGGAGCAATCCTCACTTCGTCCTTCGACTTGTGATGCCTTTCCTGTTCCGTGGAATCACACAGCGTAAAATCTTTTTGATAAATATTTACCCTTACTAATCTCCCCCCCCCCCCCTTCCCTCAATGACTTTCTCTTTCATATATATTGTAGAGAGCACTCTTCTGAATAACTTTTAGAAGGTTTTAGCCATCGCTCATTGTTTATTAAAAAGTTATGAACAAATATAACTAAGAGATATAACAATTTGTGTCAATACTAAGGAAAGTAATTTGCTGATATGTGTGTATAGACAGTACATGTAGACGGGGGAGGGGCTACATCTCCCCCCTCTATCCACATATGTATTGTCTATACACATACATCAGCAAATTATTTCTCTTAACACTGACACAAACTATTATATTTCTTAAACTTTTTTGTTTATAACTTTTTAATAAACAACGAACGACGACTAAAACCTTCTGAAGGTTACTCAGAATCGAGGATAGCCTCTATAATTATATATATATATGTGAAGGAGAAGGTCATTGAGGGGCAGTTCGTAAGAGTAAATATTTACCAACATTTTTTTCACAGTATAACATGGCGTAGATGAAATCGAAGTGATCTAATAGTTAACAAATAACTTTTTAGGATTAACTGTCAGAACCAAGTAAAATTACAAGATCGATTCCTATCTGACAATCGGATTTTTTTGAAATTTAAGTTTACTGCTCGATAAATATTTTATTTTCTATTAATAGCCATCTTTTATAACTAATTTAAGTTAAATTTTACGCATTTATATAACATTATATGTATAATTTACCTATTTGTAATAAATAATTAATTCCTAGCAATAAATAAGTATTTTAAGATTTATATTAAATTTATCGCGATAGTAAAAACTTTAATGTAATATAATATGTCAGATTTTCTATTATTGAAACATCACGATAAATGGATTTAAAATTTACATAATTAAATTTCATGTTTTGTGCGGAAAGAATGCTAACATTCTTAGAATATACTTGCATTTTATATATATAGTTAAATTGCGAAATATTTATACTGTGTTAAAAAATAATACAAATATAACATATATTTTGCCAAATTTATTCTAACAATTTTGTATTTTAAAGTACATATTTTTTGGATTTCTAATTAGACTATTCTTTGTATACATTTTTTTATAAATCTTTACTATTAATTTAACCAAAACATTATTTAATTTAGTTGTTTATAAAATGCTTTATGCGCATTTCAAATCATATATTAACCAAATTTAAAATGTAACTCTTACAAAACTATAAATTTCAATTATATATTGATATACAGACTTTGTGATCGTTTATATTTCGTTTTTATAACATAATAGTTAATACACAAGATTAAACGCGTAAGGCAACAAATTGAGGTAAGCGCATCAAGAGACACTACCGTTCTCGCGCCAAGTGCGCGCGGAGCGATAGGCCAGTCAGTAAAGACACTAAAATTCGAAAATTTAACTTTAATTACAAAAGTTTTCAAATTTTGACGGAATATTGGGTGAGTTGAAATAACAATAAATCTCATTTTGCAACCATCCCCGAGGTC
>JASTWL010001402.1:0-39915 GCA_035220575.1 Temnothorax rugatulus | reverse complement strand
GCACCCCCCCCCCCCATGCCGTGAGCCTTACTTATAATTATAAGTTACAAAGCGAGGTTTACGTGCATGGGGGGTGCAGGGGGGGCGAAGCCCCCCCGCCCACGCATGTATTTTTATATGTTATATAAGATATGTTCATCATTGAAAGCTAATTGTCAGTGATATGCATTATAAGTATACATATGTTTCAAATTCGCGCACTTTTGCATGCGCGTGCGGCCAAACATGCGCATATGGCCACAGGGCATGTTCGTAGTCGCTACAGCTCGTCGGTATGACAGGAATCATAACCTGATTCTTGTCAACTTTACATTTAATATCTCGTTTCGCGGGGCAGAGCGACACTTATTTCTGTCAGATTCGGTCGTTTTGTGCAAAAAACGCGTCGATTAAGCCTAAGTTCAACGAAATTTGTGAGGAGGCCACTATTCTTCAGATTTACCTCTAATGTAAGTGATATGCAACCATCGTGTGTCCATTTTCTACTGTGTCCGATTGGCACTGTGTCCGTTTCCTACTGTGTTCGATTATCACTGTGTCCGTTCCTATTGTGTCCAATTAACACTGTGTCCGATTGTAACCACCGTGTGTCCGTTTCCTACGTGTCCGATTGGCACTGTGTCCGTTTCCTACCGTGTCCGATTATCACTGTGTCCGATTGTCACTGTGTCCGATTATCACTGTGTCCGATTGTCACTGTGTCCGATTATCACTGTGTCCGTTTCCTATTGTGTCCAATTAACACTGTGTCCGATTGTAACCGATGTGTGTCCGTTTCCTACTGTGTCCGTTTCCTACTGTGTCCGATTAGCACTGTGTCCGATTGTAACCGTTGTGTGTCCGTTTCCTACTGTGTCCGATTGTCACTGTGTCGGATTGATTCAACCTGCCGTGTCCGATTTATTCTGTGCGCACTGGGATCTCCCGCGAATAACGGCCGCCTCAAGCGTGAGCTCGTGGCGGTCCAACAAATTGTCAGTAGAGCCGCCCGCACCTATCGGACCGTCTCACACGTGGCGGCAACGACCCTCGCAGGGATTCCCCCTATCGACTTGTAAGTTGTGTACTTACACCGACAGATTAAATGTTTTCGAAAAACATTAAATGTTTAGAGGCTTTAAGCGACCTCTATATTACAGCGCCTGCTTTTCAAGAGTCTTCATTTGAGAGTTCGTAGAACGAATTTAAGGGGTGAGACTTAAAATCAAATTTTTGACCCAAAAAATTTTGCCACCCTAATACATATATTACATTAGTTTTGTCTCCAAATGTAGGCTTATTTGTATCCCATTCTGATGTTTTTTTCTGCTTCAGTCTGCATAAATTATAACAAATGTGTTTGTACTCCAATAAAAATAATAAAACTTATACTTATAAATTATCAATTAAGTTATCAATATTTACACTAATTCATTATAATCGAAAACCATGCTTTCTTCATCTTTTTTCTGTTCATCTGTGGTTGATTCTTCTAAATTGATGATATTATTCAGAGAAAAGTTTGAAAATGTGCTGAAATATTACATAAAACACAAAGTTAATTTAATTACGATAAGTAATTGTAATCAAACACATACATATCAACTTAAAAACGCTATTTCGTAAAAATGTTCTAATATAAGTTAAAGTAATCTAACAATAATAATTAAAATTTTTAACTTTGCTTACTTCTTTTTAAGTATATGTTCGCTCAAAAAAATTATTGAGTCATATAATTTCCATTTTTTCTTTGTACTCTTTGGCTTCCGCTTCTAGTCTCAAAATCCTGTTTTTGTCGTTCTTTGGAATAATATTGCCGTAATCGTGAAACCGCACGCTTCGCAGCAGGCGCTTGACCCCCGCGGCAGCCCGCGCGTGGTGTTGACGCGCATGGAGGACTCGTGGATGTTGAGCCTCGAGGAGGAGGTGAGTCGTGTGTTGGCGGCCGGCGAGCCAGAGCTGATGACGGTGGTGTCGGACATGCCGCTGTTTATGAGCGACCCGTCCTCCATCGGGTCATTCCGGAGCCCAAGTACGTGCTCCAGATATTCCGACTTCTCCCCCGTTCGTGACTAGGAAGGGCGAGACGGGAGGGGGTCACAGAGGAGAGACGGGCGGCGCCCGTAAGAGATTGCGGGGTAGTTTCGACAGCGGGCGATACTGCGTTTCCAAAAGTAGCGACACAATGGTTATTTTCGTTCCTTATAATATTCCGTTAGTTTATGCGCCGCGTCAAATGTCTACTCCGTTCCGTTATTAGTATTATGATTCCAGTGCGGCAAGCCATTTTATTTTGAGACACGTTATTTTTTTTGCGCCGTAATAATTTCAGTTGCGCCAGGTTAGACAATAAAATGATACATTTTACGTTGACATTATATCATTTATTTTGCGCCACATGATCCCATTGCGTCTTTTGATTTTAATTGCGACACATTCTAGTATATTGCGACATATCCTTTTCCGTTCCGTTAATACGTGCCCGCGAGGCGGGAGTCATTATTATTGTGGTATTAAATTAAGGGGTTGGGAAGCCCTTATAGCTAATTTCGTGGACAAGCGTTAGTAATTAAGTTAAACAACAATAGTATGAGATTATACGACCGTGTAAGATATATACAATCAAACAAAGGGAAACGCCGTAATCGGTCAGGACTGGATCTTGCTTGTCCGAATAATATATATAAATTCTTGAGTGACTTTCTACGTACACTTTTTGCCATGGCGGACCACGCGCCGTTACCAACGGTCATAACGCAGTCTCAACCAAAGCCAGAACGATACAATCACACAATTAATTGATATCAATTTAATTATATTAATACATATAGGATAGGATACAGGGGATATAAAGAAAATGTTGGCAAAATATACGTAGCAGTCACTCATAATTGGACCTATCTTATTCGGACAAGCAAGTCTTCCTTGACGAATTACGGCGTTTCCCTTGTTTGATTGTATATATCTTACACGGTCGTATATCTCATACTTTATTGTTTATATCGGTCGCCGAAAAAACGTTTTTCCTTATAACTAATGTTGCGATGAATATCAATCACATCCTCGGTGGTGAATTGGTGAGACGCCCGTCACGGAATGAGGGAGGTCCAGGTTCGAATCCTGGCTGGGGTGTTATTTTTCGCAACATTTTCTTTATATCCCCTGTATCCTATCCTATATGTATTTAATATAATTAAATTGATATCAATTTAATTGTGTGATTGTATCGTTCTGGCTTTGGTTGAGACTGCGTTATGACCGTTGGTAACGGCGCGTGGTCCGCCATGGCAAAGAGTGTACGTAGAAAGTCACTCAAGAATTTATATATATTATTCGGACAAGCAAGATCCAGTCCTGACCGATTACGGCGTTTCCCTTTGTTTGATTGTATATATCTTACACGGTCGTATAATCTCATACTTATTGTTTATATACGTCGCCGAAAAAGACGTTTTTCCTTATAACTAATGTTGCGATGAATATCACCACATGCCTCGGTGGTCGAATTGGTGAGACGCCCGTCACGGAATGAGGGAGGTCCAGGTTCGAATCCTGGCTGGGGTGTTATTTTTCGCAACATTTTCTTTATATCCCCTGTATCCTATCCTATATGTATTTAATATAATTAAATTGATATCAATTTAATTGTGTGATTGTATCGTTCTGGCTTTGGTTGAGACTGCGTTATGACCGTTGGTAACGGCGCGTGGTCCGCCATGGCAAAAGAGTGTACGTAGAAAGTCACTCAAGAATTTATATATATTATTCGGACAAGCAAGATCCAGTCCTGACCGATTACGGCGTTTCCCTTTGTTTGATTGTATATAAGTTAAACAAGTACGCCTACGAGGCGAATAGAATCGTGATTTCCGTTCCGTCGATACGAGTGGTAAAAGTTTAAGTTCGGCTCGCGAAATAGCGTGGACAGACTTTTATTTCCGATTCCCCAAGTGCGTATCGACGAGAGGAGGGGAAAATCACCGTTTCGAGCCAACACAATCTCCAGGAAGCGGTGTCACCCGGAAGTCGGGACACGTACGTCACATCCGGAAGGTAAACACCGGAATGTCATCAGGGGCACCCCCGAAGGTCATCCACGCGATCGGCGTCGTTCCCCGATGACGGGGAGCCGAGATAGCCGAACCACGTAGTGTCACCCGGAAGTCGGGACACGTGCGGCCCATCCGGAAGGTGGGCACCAGAATGTCATCAGGGACATCCCCGAAGGTCATTCACACGATCGTCGTCGTTCCCCGATAGCGGGGGACCGAGATAGAGGAACCATGCAGTGTCACCCGGAAAACGGAACCCACGCACTTCCGGCGGGAAGTGAGGGCCGGAGTAGCATCGGAGGCATCTCCAGAAAACATCCAAGCGACCAGCAGGACTCCACGACGACGGGGTACCAAGATAGCGGAACCGGGAACCTCGGGTCCGGAGGGACTCATGTGTGCAGACGGTGTGACTGAATCAGAATGACTCAGGTAAACGATAGAGAGTGCGGTGGTGACACGCGGAGGCGCGATACGGCGCCCGGGGAACGAATCACAACCTGGTTAGTGTGGCACAGTGACCCACGAGTGTAAGCGGAGGCGCGCGGAAGGACTTCGAGGGACGTCGACGGATCGAAGTCTCCAGAAGTCCGGCACGCGGGACACGCGTGATCTCCGAACGCGTAAACACGCAAAAAATGGTATAAGAAAAGAGAAAGTTGGCACGGCCCGGCACGGCATGGTACCGCGACGCAGTAAGTGCCAGGAGTGGGAGCAACGGTCCGCGGTGGGGACGCTGAGCGAGCACCGTCGCTCGAGGCAGTCACTCGGATACCGCCATAGCGAACACTCGTATTGAGATAGCGTACAATACAATCGCGGTCATAGTGTCTAGCGAATACGAACTTAGTGCGAATTACTAGTTGCCGGAGATATATTACAACCGAGTACTCCCGCGTACTATCGCGTAAAACATACTCGCAATACAACGCGAGCGGTAATTAATTACCAAGCGTAACTGCGCATTAAGCACGAGGGTGCGGAGATTAAAAATTGTAACGACGTAATATGCACGAGGGTGCGGAGAGTAAATAAGTGTAACACAGTTCGACAATCTGAATTAAAAGAATCGTTTGTTAATATATGCAGTGTCAAGATAATTCGTTATACTTACCTGCTACGTACCTTGTCCTTCGGCGTTGATCCATTGTTGTCCTACGGCGTTCCGGTATGCGGTGATGCGAGGATCCGGGGCAGTCGGCGGCGGTGAAGATCCATCCGAGACGAGAAGCTGAAAATAAATTTCAGTTAATTAAACGTACTTATATCCTACTTACCTGTTCCGGCGGCGTTGTTCCATCGTTGTCCCACGGTGTTCCGGTATGCGGTGATGCGAGGATCCGGGGCAGTCGGCATCGGCGGCGATACGTCCTTGACAGCGACCTGAAACAGAAAACGGGAAATTAGAGTACAGTTTTGAGCATCGAAATAGCAAATCAGAGTACCTTCTCGGTAAAAATAGATAAAACCGAGTGGCGACCGAGTGATAGGCAGACATTTTCCTGTGATCCACAGTCCCGGAGAGTAACGTTCGGTTACAATCGTTCCCATCGTTTCTTACAGCTTTCCGCTATAAAGGTTAAGTTAGGTTGTGACCGGACATGGGTCTGTGAATGAATCACGAAACTGTACTCACTCGTACGTTGAAACGGTCGCCACTTCGTTTTAGATGCGATAACGAAGAACGCTTATCGGCTCGGTTGACTTCCGGTTGCCGTAATATCTTCCCTCTCGATCCTCAGTCTCTCAGTCACTTCCGCTACGATAATGCGTTTTCATCGACCACGCCTTTTACGCGATCGCGCACTAGTGTTTCGGTTTCGGTAAGCACACGCTGGGATTCGGATTTTCAGGGATAAATAACTTGTGATTGCCGTATTATTAACAAACAACAATAAAAAATAATATATTTTTACGTATTGTACAGGATTACAATCGATTACGGTGGGCCACGCCCCGATTGCATCATCTTTCGCACCATGCGTTAATCACATAAAATGACATATATTTCCGGCTCGTTTTCACTTCCGGTTACTCTACGATTACTAACAATCTCGCGGATTACGGTCGCGCCCGGGTAACTTCTCCTCCTCGTCCGATGTACAACGATACGCTCGCGCTCGAGAATCTTACGATCGCCGATAACACGATGTTGACACGACGAGAGTTGACGAGGAAAAGTCCCCGACTCCCCCTGGAACATCTCCCACTTCAGGCTCGCGCCTGCGCTGCGCGCGGACCGTTCGTCACGCCACGCGCCTCATCCTTCACACACACACACACACACACACACACACACACACACACACACACACTCTCTCTCTCTCTCTCTCTCTCTCTCTCTCTCTTTCTCTTTCTCTCTCTCTCTTTCTCGCGCGCGCGCCGTGACCGTTACCGTCACGCCCCGCGGCCGTTATCTATTGTCGCAGTTTCTATCTCTTTCTTCTATACTACGCAATGATCTACCATCGATCTATAATGATTTCTCTCTGTTTTTAATACTTTTGACTCACGTAATTACGTTAATCTTAATCTAATTTATTGCAATTATTGTTAGTTTAGTCATGAACTTGAAACTGCGTCAATAACTAATGTACGTCGTTTTACTGGATCATATATCATACTTAAACGCAATATATTAATCAAATGCGAAATTTAGATCTTTAGCTTCTCGTATAAAATAAATATCAATATTAGATTCTTCTCAAATCGATCTATTTCATGTAACTAAATATCAGACTTAGATCATTTTTAAAGCAATCTATCTCATGACGTCACGATCTATCACTCATATGCACGTTACCTCATGATGATGAACTCGGCGCTACAGCCCGGTGTGGGCCTTGGCCTCCCTTCGACGTCCTTCCATTCCTCCTTACTCCGCACCTTCTCCCACCATTGTCTAACCCTCATGGTCTTCAGGTCCTCCTCCAGGTCTTGCATCCATCTTTTTCTTGGTCTTCCACGTCCCCTTCTCCCCTCCATGTTTCCATGGAGTAGTTTTCTTGGCAGCCTTTCCTCACTCTCATCCTCTCTACGTGACCCAGCCAAGCCAGTCAGCGTGACTTTACAAATCTTACTATGTCTTTCTCCTCAATGGCTAACTCTATCTCTCTGTTCGTTCTTATTCTCCAAACTTCACCTTCCTTCACAGGGCCATATATCCTTCTTAGGATTTTCCGTTCAAATATACGTAAAGCTTTCTCATCGTCAGCTGATAGAGTCCACGTTTCCGCTCCATAGGTTACTACCGGCCTGATAAGTGTCTTGTATAGTTTGAGCTTCAGATTCCTGGACAGGAGGGTCGATTTCAGGAGCCTACTATTGGCAAAATAGGCTCTGTTTCCAGCCATTATCCTTTTTTTAATCTCCTCTGTCATTGAGTTCTCGCAGTTTAGATCAGTACCAAGGTATTTAAAACATTTTACGCTTTCAAAGTGATACTGCCCAAAGGAAATGTTTTGTGTCGTTCTTCTATGTTCGCGCTGACATCTTCATATATTTAGTTTTTTCCTCGTTAACTTTAAGTCCCATCTTTTGACTCTCCTCTTCGAGGGTCTTAAACATTTCCTTGAGAGCGTCTAAATTCCGTGCCATTAGCACTATGTCATCAGCATAAGCGAAAGCCTGTTTGGACTTATTTATTATGGTTCCTTTCATTTCCAGCTTTTTTATTGCTGCATATAGGGCTAGGTTGAACAGTGCCGCAGAAAGGGCGTCTCCTTGTCTTACTCCTGTTGTTATCTCGAAGGCTCCGCTGGTCTTTCCTTCAATGTAGGCCTTAGCTTGGGATCCTTTCATAGTCATCTCAGCTAGCCTAATAATCTTCCTGGGAACCCCATACTTCTCTAGGGCTTTCAGCATCTTTCCTCTATTGATACTGTCGAAGGCTTGTCGGAAATCGATGAATAACATGTGCAGGTCGACATTGTACTCGTAACATTTCTCCATGGACTGTCTCATTACGAAGATCTGGTCGATTGCACTTCTTCCAGGTCTAAAACCGCACTGGTATTCCCCAAGGATTTCCTCAGCATAGTCGTTCAATCTTTTTAGTAGTATACTTGAGAAGATCTTATAGACGACGTTAAGTAGTGTGATCCCTCTGTAGTTTTCACATTGTAACTTATCCCCTTTCTTAAAAATAGGGCATATAAGACCAATTTTCCACTCCTCCGGTATTTCTTCTCTTTCCCAGATTTCACAGATCAGACTATGTATTTTTCTAGTTAAGGCTCGCCCCCCATATTTTAATAGCTCAGCCGTAATTTGATCCTCTAATGGAGCTCTTCCATTTCGCTGGCGTTTTACCGCTTCTTCTACTTCCTCTAGTAGGGGCATAGTAATCTCTGGGTCTACTTTCATGTGCACTTCCTCGTTCTCTTCATTCCCTTCGCTTCTCTCTTGGACGTTCAGTAGTTCTGCAAAGTACTCCGCCATCTTTCCAGAACTTTTTCCTCCTCCCCTATCAATTTCCCATTTTTGTCTTTGCATGAGTTTGCTCTTGGTTGGAATTCCTTTGTCATCCGTTTGGTTGCTTGATATAGCTTTTTACTTTCATTCTGTGTGCTTAGCTCTTCAATTCTCTCCATATATCTCTTCAGATGCGCCTTTTTCTTTTTTCGAAGTGTTTTCTTTGCTTGTCTTCTACTTTCCCTGTATTTTTCATAGTTTTGTCTTGTTTTCCTTTGAATCATAAGCAATCTGTCTGTATTCTTTCGGTCAATTTCTGCCCTGCACTCATCATCAAACCACTCCTCATTCCTCATTCTCTTCTTCTCTCCTATAGTCTCTCTGGCGGTCTCCTTGATAGCTTTCTTGATTTCGTCCCATTTCTCTTCACCGCATTGTTTTCCATCAGATCCTCATGTCCTTCTTCCAGTTTTCCGTTCTCAGTTTGTCCTGATAGTGGTTGAGAATCTCTGGTTGCCTCAACTTTTCTATGTCCCAATGCGATTTCTTGGGTCCTTTAGCACATTCAACATTCGACAATCTCTCTCTAATTCGAGCCATTACTAAATAGTGGTCTGAGTCACAGTTTGGGCCTCTTGCTGACCTCACATCAATAATCGACGATGCATGTCTTCTTGACACCAGGACATGATCAATCTGATTGATTACTCCAGTACCTGGCATTTTCCACGTTCCTTTGTGTATGTTTTTCTTTTCGAAACAGGTGCTTTTGATTATTAACTCATTGCTTTCTGCTAGGTGGGCTAGCATCTTACCGTTTAAATTTGTGTTAGCATGTAAGGAGTGTTTTCCGGCTACATGCTGTAAAAAATTTTCTCTACCTATTTTTGCATTGAAATCTCCAAGAAGAATCAGTACATCATACTTAGGTATCTTGCTGCATTCCCTATCCAGTTCGTCATAGAAAGCGTTCTTTTCCTCCTCATTGACATCTTCTGTAGGCGCATAAGCCGAGATAATGGATATGTTTCTAAATCGACCTTTAAGCCTTAGTTTGCACATTCTTTCTTCTAGTGGTTCAAATCTAAGGTAACTTTTCTTCATTTTGGAATTAATGATAAAGCCTGTTCCGCGTTGTCCCATTCTTGTTTCGGATCCGCTATAGAACATAGAGTAGTTTTTCTTGTCTATCCTTCCGTTACCCTTCCACCTCACTTCTTGTAGTGCCACCACGTCCATTCCGTATCTCAGTACTTCTTCAGCAACCTCCATCATTTTTCCTGCCTGTAGCATGGTTCTTACATTCCACGTCGCCAAGGTCAGTGCCATATTCCGTTTTCGGGTCCTTAAGTTTTTGCTGTGTCCGTCACCAGTAAATCCGTCATTCCGAGGCATCTCTGAGGGTTTCGTAACAAGGGGTTTTTTCCGAGGTGAGGTTGTTAGCCCCACGCCAACCCCCAACCTGGAGGACCAGTTCCCTTCTCTTTCGTTCCCCCGTCTTCTCTAGGGGTTGTTTACCCTGGCTCCAATGGGGGTTAACAGCACCACCACTTGAAGGCGAGATAGGGTGGAGTATGAGAGGTGAGAGGTATCATTTCCAAAGATCTACCATACGGTGCACTTCACTACTCCCTATGGTGCCGCGTTACCTCATCATTCTTCGCAATTTCACACACAATATCCTTATTTCTACAGGAACTTAATTATTGCTTTCAGTATAACGTCGCTTTTAATCTTGTTTTTATCTCTCTCCTTTTCAGGTATCCAACTTCCGGTTTTATGGATCGTTATAGGATCATGGGTAAGTATAGGATTATCGCAAGTAATTATAAATATATATTAAGAAACATAAAATAATCCAGTTTTACATCACAGATTTATCCTGCGTCATGTTTAACAAAAATCTGATCCACGCATTGATCATTGATCCTTCTAAATTAAAGTAAATCTCATAAAATAACTTCAAATCATATAATTTCAACGCCCTGTTACAACATTACGTTTCTAATAATTTTCTGGGTGATCTCAGATAACTTGTGACGTATGATCACGCCTATTGTGTCATCATCCTTGATACCCCTGTAAACTAAACAATTTAATAAAATAAATGATACTGTCAAACTTTATAACGTTTTCGCATACTAATGGCACCCTGTTCTCATCTCTTCATCTAAATCGCGCTAAGATCTATATCTAGATCGCATGATCTATCATTGCATTTCCTATGATCTACGCGTTATCATCTTAATTCTAATCTTATCTAATTGTAAGTCTAAATAAACCGTCTAATCGTCAATCGAACATGCATTAGGGGAGACCGGGGCTAGACCGCTAACGGGGTAAATCCGCAAAATCAAATATCTCGGAACCTGTATATTGTGCGAACTCGCTATTAACATTGTAAACGCTGCTTATGGTACCCATGTGACCAACGGAGTTTCGGCAGGTTACCTGCCGTGTTATGATTTTTACGAGGGCAAACGTGTTTTCGGAAGGTGAAAGTGAAATTTTCTGCGCGTGGAAATTTTGTAATATCTTGAATATTATTGTATCACCGAATCTCAAAGTAAGTGATTATAAAGAGTAATGCATGCTGAACACGAATCCAGTGTAGTTTTTTCATTATCGTTGATGTCTAATATTTCATGGGCGATCAAACCTGAAACTTATGTTTGGGGCTTATCCGCCAGTAAGCACCCGGGGCTGGTCCGCCAGTCTCGTCACTGTGGCGTGCCGGGCGCACGACTTTAGCTCACAGCGATTTCAGGTTAGGTTTTCCCTCGAGTGTGATTCTGTCTTCCCTTGCACGTGCGTCAGTTTGTATAGGAGGGAAATGGTACGCACGTTTCGTCGCATAACGACTCCCGTCGACAAGGAGCAACTCAAGAAGGCAGTTCTTGCGGTGAGAAAAGATAAAATAAGCGTTTCCGCAGCCGCAAAACAATTCGATGTCCGGAGAAGCACGTTGAACGACTTGAAAAAAAAATGCCACACAAACAGAACCGCAGCCTTCGACGAGCAGTGGGCGTAAATCGAAATCAAGGAAGCAGCAGCGGTCGGATTCTGACGAAGACTTGGATAATACGTGCTGCGTGTGCTCAAAGAAGTTGACAAGCAGAGCATATGGGAAACAGTGCATTGCGTGCGATCGTAGGTCACACAACACATGCGTGCGCTTGTCAGGATCTGTATTCACGTGCCTTGATTGTTTTATGGAATAGGTAAACAATTATTTTTTAATGTTTCGCATAAAATTTGAAATAAATTTTTATTTTTCTCTTAAAAAACAATTATTAAAATGTATCCCATCATTTTTCAGGATTAGATGTACGTATATGTATTGAAAATGCTGTGTAACGGATTTACCCCGGGGGGTAACGGTTCAACCACGGCATTTTTGAGATTTCAATTTTTGCACCGTTGTCGTTTTTGCTCTATACCGGTTAAACAAAGCGATGTAGATAAAAATTTCCTGTATAAATTTTGTAGCTAAAGGTTCACTCTTTACAGTGGTATACCAATTTTAACTTAAATTATTTATTTTGTTGTTAAAAATCGGCACCGAAAAAAAACTAGCGGTCTAGCCCCGGTCTCCCCTATACCTCTATATAAACATATCAAAATAAAACAAATGAAATTAAACTTTCCTGCGTCATTTATCAAAATCATCATCCTTTAAATCAAAATAAGCATACTTTCGCTTCATCATATCTCTTTTATCGAAAATCGAATATAATATGAAAAAACACTACTCGTTATTTATTTCTGTAGTTTCCCCTATGCACGGGATTTCTAAAAGTTCGCTCTCCGCTATTAGCTGGTCTAGCGAAACTTCGTCCACGTTTTCCGGGATTTCTCCTTCGCTCTGCTCCCGTTGTGACTCCTTCTGCACCTCCTGCTGACTCGACGTCATCTGTTGGCTCATTTCCGTGTTCAAAGCCTCTGTCGTCTCGTACTCGTGGTCCCTCGATCGCTGGATCACGATCTGCTCTGCCGCCACCTGTTGCATCGCCTCGCCCTGCTGTGCCGTTAACGTCTGCTTGCCTGTCGACATCAACGAAGCCGAAGGAACCGACGACGATTTAGCCGTCGGTTCCAAGGTCAGGTTATTTTTTATAATTATAAAAGAAAACTATGATAAAATTCTTACCTGATATATGAAATACAGCTGATATTTCTTCCCATGATGTGTCCTTTTTAATAGAATCTTTAAAATCTTTGTTTGACTTGTCCCACAAATGAGGATAGGATCGTACAAGATCTATCAATAAATCACCACTTTTATAATTTTCTGATGAATCTTTAACATCATTATCATTAATACTTGTATCATTTTCTTGATCAATCAAGAAACTGATTTTTATCTAAATATTGATGATCGTTAAATGATATCTTTTCACATCTTTCATAGGTTAACTACTTCAACACACAAGTTATTAGACATAAAGAATGAGAATTTCGATGCTGTTCCACATGCCAATTCCTTATTTTTATATTGTGAACGCATGCGAAAGCATGGCTTCCCATTGGTCGAAATTTAATTGTATTGCGCGCTTCTTCCTCGAGATCACATGTAGTACCGCTACTATGCACCGATGTCGCCACAGTTTTAAAGTTCAAAACTTTTCGCTTCGGTTCGCTTCCGCTTCCTTCCATTGCCCATTCTTCTATTTTGTGCCGATTAAGCCACACGTGTGTTAACGAGATTTCGAAGAAATGAAAAAAGGGAAGTAAGAGAATTGTCCTCGGATTCAGAGGACAACAAGGATTTACGAAAAAGGATTAGACCATTAGAAAAGGCGTTGAGACGCAAGGAAGAGAGCAGCCGACCGAGACACAGTAAGCGAAGAGGTTAGCTGGTCGAAAAGCCATACATCGACAATGGCAGTAAGGCGCATGGGCGAGGTTGGCGTCTTGGTTGTAACCAAGTCGTCTTTATTTTGAGAAACGTCAAATGCGCACATAACCTCTCCACGTTATATCCTACGATGAATTAACCATCAGGCTTGTCTCGGGGCTGTAGTGACGTCAGAAAGGTATGCGCATAGGCGAGATTCAGGTGTCTTGGTCCAACCAATTCACCTTGAGAATGCAAATTGAAGGGCTTCAATTCTGCATATAATCTCTCCACGTTATGTCCTACGATAGTTCGACCATCAAGCCGGTCCCGAGGCTGTAGTGACATCAAAAAGGTAAGCGCATATGCGAGATTCAGGTGTCTTGGTCCAACCAATTCACCTTGAGAGTGTAAATTGAAAAACTTCAATTGTGCACGTATAACTCGCATATGCAAGGCCAGGTGTCTTGGTCCAACCAATTCACCTTGGAAATGTAATTGAAAAATTTCAATTGCATACATAACCTTACACATAACATTCTGTGACCCGGATATAATCCGTAGTATATCGGTTCAACCGATATATTAAAGAAAAGCTATATTCCGAGTATGAACCACTTGAGACTGTCAATTTCTAAGACAATCTGTTTTTTTCTTTATTGTAACAGGAGGTCACAAGAAACGTGCAAGATAACATCTCGGGAGAATAAAAGCGGTCACGACTATCCTTACAGGCGACATTATGATAACGATAGGCAAAGTTATAGCCGAGATTATTATCCGGATGATCACCCGTATGACGATGATTCATTGGATGACTACGACGGTAAAAGTCGGATACGAGGAGTCACTCGTTTCTATTTCGAGTTCCACATGACGGAACCTGAGTTCGCCTGAGTCGGAGGTAAGCAGCGAGACTGTTCTAAAGGTTTTCGAAAAAGTGCCATTCGAACAACCATCCGGGGTAACAGGTGATAACCAGCTGTAAAAGGAGAAGAGGCTCTCGGCAGAGATCGCATAATGCCGGATAGAATCCTAGCACCAGTGGTGCACAAAGATCTTGCAGTCAGATGAGAAGACATTAGAAAGGGCCTTCCAACTGAGGAGCAAAAAATTTTTTTAAAAAAGCCCACCCCCCATTTTCCGGAAAATTATACGGTAATAGATCCACCAAAAATTAATTTGGAGATAAAGTCTGCTCTAGACAACATTAATGTTAAGAGAGACAAACGTATCGTTGAGAAACCAGCATAAGTGGTGGCTGCCATTGCTGGAATCGCAAAGGTTTGGAGTTCTATGCTGAAAGGAGACCCAGAGAATAAACTGGGTCTTGTGAAACACCTTAGCGAGATTATTAGTTGACTTATGTGATCAGACAATGATTCGCAGGAGTCTTAATTTGAAGCCTATTGTTACATAAAATATGTAGAAAAAGCTTTAACGTAATTAATTAATTTATTGCGATAAATTTCACAGGAACGAAGAGTTCTTCGAAAAGGATTTAAAGAGTGGCGTAAAAGCCAATCAGAAATCCAAAAAACTTGCGGGGGCCATCTCGCTGAAATCGACAGAAGTCTTGCGGCCAATCGAAGGCGAGCACATAAAAGTAGACGTATAATCAGCGACAAAACTCATCCTCTTAAGGTCGCAGTATCTATCAAAAGCCGGGACAAGCGCCTGCAAAGAAGAATTCGAAATAAGTAAGGTTGTAGGTGGACTGGCATAGTTGAAATGTCAATGGTCGTGGTTGATTTCGGATTCAACCATCTTGAGCTAGATTCGAGATACTGTTCTCATCAAAGATGAGACAACTCATACGTCCGAAGGAACCACAATGGTCTGAGCAAGAAAAAATTTTGTCCAAGCAGATTCGGGAACAGATTGAGTAGCTATCAAGGAGGCAGGTCATTGCGAAGTGCCAGCCAGTTTCGAATCAAATTAATTCAAGAAATGTTTTCCCTTTTTGCTCTTGTGCCTAAACAGAATGGATCTTATAGGTTAATCTTAAATCTACCTTACTCTAAAAGCGCTTAATAGGTTTATTAATATTGAAAACGCTCAAATAAATAATGACTAAAGGCTATTTCATGACATCGATTAAATTGACGCGTATTATTCAATTTGCATGGCTAGTTCAGATAGAAAATACCCAAAATTCTTATTCGAAGATGTCCTCTACGAGTTTAAATGTTTACCCTTTGAGTTAAACACAGCTCCGTACACTTTTACAAAAATTATAAAGCCAGTGAACTATTACCTAAGGGAATTGGACTAATTGTCCGTTAATTATTTGGATGAATGGCTTCTTCTAAGCAAGTGTTAAATGCACAAGCTCACGCATGAGCCGGGACTCTTGCAGAAGTCAGGTTTTGATCCAGCTTGATATATATTGGAAAAGAGTGTTCCTTCCAAACAGCATAAGATAAATTATGCATTCACATCGATAATATTAACCATTGTATTTATATGACGAATAATCCTTCTTGTTTGAATAATATATCCATCTTAAGCGAGATATCCAAGTTCTTCACGGTAGAAGTAATTCTTATGTCCATATCTTTCTTAGCAGTCAACTTCTTGTGGTAATTCACTGGTTTAATTGTGAGCAAGTGAGCAATTCAATTATATCTGTGTCGAAAGACTAATCGTGGAACACGAGAACATAGTAAAATATCAAGGCTTTTTAATAATTAGTATTCCTATTTCGTATAGAAAGAACGCTAGTTAACGAAAGAGATATCAGCATATCAAACGCAAGAATATGTAAGATTTGTCTAATGACAAGAATTCTCTCTTTAACCAATAGTAATATACGACGTGAATCGAAATGTTAATTATGCTTTATCGAATGTGACGCAATGTTCATATACTTTGAATAACAGTTTCTAGTATTCCAACGACTGTTAATAACGCAAGGATCCTTTATACATATTTACAGCTAGCTAATCGATTACGTTAATCGATTATTTAGGTTGTAACGGTAGAACAAGAGGAATGAAATAAAGAAAGAATGAACTGAGATCAGACTTTCCATCGCACCAAAATGTGAAACCAATCGGCTTCGCTCGTCTATCAGACTTTCCATCGCACCAAAATGTGAAACCAATCGGCTTCGCTCGTCTGTGTTCTTTGATAATACAATCGTTCAACCCTGAAACCATGATCGAAAAGTAACCGGATTTACCATATTCTTTGGAACCCGTTACATCGCGCTAATCGTAGATTAGCTTCCACACGTGGATCTATGGTTTCACACTGCAAGAACGATTTACCTTGTCACAGCAGAATGGCTTTAATAAAGCGAATAAACCTTGGATCCATGATATATCCTTGTGAGGCCTGAAATATCATCGTCTCTTTTGCCGCTATGATATAATGGCCGCTCTTGTCCTTGTACAAAAGGATGATGCAACAATGGCGGCGATCCCGTCCTTGTTCGTAGCACGGGCCGTTATGGCGAAAAACCAAGCTCTGTATCGGTATAGTCCCGTGGCAAGCGAGCCTTCCATGACGTATATGTGTCGAGCCGTTAGATTTATAACGATAGCGTATCATAACCACTGCCTTTGGTCTCGACTCTATTCGTTTTCTCGAAAGTTCTACCGATTTCGTCTCAAACACGAGAACGAAGATACTTCGATGTTGCTCCGTGAAGCGACCCGAAAAGAAGCAGACTCTCCTTCCTCCCGGCGCCGATCGACACGATCGTCTTGTCCGCCTCGCGCCTGCGCTCCTTACTCACAGCGCCACACCATTCGAGTGCACAAGTTCAGTTGTGCCACGCTCTCAGCGCTGAGCTGTCGCTCTGAGACAGGGCTGACATTTTGAACGAGCGGGTCGTTCAAAAATGATACAAATCTCGCTATTTACCCTATCTCGCATAAATTACAGACTCCTGAGAAACGCAACTGAAGGCAGCTAATATACAGTCTCTCCTTTCTTTCACTTTATTCTACAGACTATTTTTCCTTTAAACAGCAAGACATATGCGGGTATTTGAAAAATGTACGGATAACATGTAGTTTTCTGACATGTAATCACTTAGATTCATAGTAAATAGAGGAAAGGATAAAGTAGAGCCGGAGATCGAATATAAGGTTCTTAGTTTTAGTTATAATATGATTAAGTAAGGGTCAATTGAGTTTATGCCTTGCATTAACAATTCTGAAAGATTCACAATAGAATCTTTCGCTTAAATGTTTCAATTCTTTATTATGTTCCGATAAGGGACATTGAGTAAAAAAGAACAGCTTCATAGGATTAGCTCGATTATACGATGTTCTATTCGAGATTTTACTAGGTTCATAGGAACCTTAGTGTTGGCGAATTTGCGGTTGCCGGGCGTAACTCCGGCTTCGCCAATTGGCGTAAGAGGAGGCCGAGTCGACCCCGACAGGGATCAGGAGTGCGGAGAATGAGCGGACACTGCGTTTACCAGATTAGGCACAGCAATAGTTTATTATATAAAGACGTAGTGCCGAACGGCCTGTACTGAGGCGCGGCAGTTTGTACACGACGAGCACGTGATTTCGACGTGCGAATGTTCACATCGATATGCTAGCGCACTTGATGCGCGATTACGCAACGCTGAAATGTGCACTGAACTTGATGTTCACCACTCGCGTGCAGCGAGGGTGAAGCTGCGGATGCCCGAAGGCGTTAATGTTCGTCGCCGCACAGTGAGAGCGGGAGCGAGCGCGCGAATGGCGCGGTTGCGAGTGCCTGTATGACACGATTCGCGAGTGCACGGATGGCACGACAACTTCAGTCCGGATGCACGACGGGGCGTAAATCCGCGTGGAACGAACTTGCTGAGTTTCACGGAAACCCGACGGCGAGGTTCGACTGCGTGAACCGGAATAGAATTAAGCGAGACGGGTGCACGTCGGCTGTAGCACCGCTTGAACCGCCCTTCAATTGCTACTGAAGGGACCGGCGCTCTCGCGGGCCCGTTTCCGGAGCATTCGGTGACGCGACAATTGAACGGGCCAATAGGCGCGTTTCGCTGGATCACGGGATCCAGGCGTGAACGGATCGATAGCGCGACGTGAGAGACTGCGCGGTCAGGGGTGACGCGGGGGAGCGGCGCGAAGTCGCCTCGTTCAGGGGGCGGCTCAGGGATGGCGGCAGCGGTATCGATCGCGGTAATCGATCGCGGAAATTGCAATCCTGAACACTTAGGTTCATGTTATACAGTATAAAATTGGTTGAATGCATATAAACGAGAAAAATTATTACGTTACAGAGAAACAAGGTAATTTTGAAGCTCGCATGGAATTAAACGACAAATTAAGAGAGAATTAGGACTGATGGAAATCGCATATTGATGCTGCAAAATGTTCTATTAAAGTTAAACCTGCTCTAGAAATAACTTTGGATGCGTTACCCTCAGGCTAGAGTAGTTCTTTGCCAAAGTTAACGGGCTCATGGATATTGGAATGCCGTAGCAATTATCTTGAGTTGTTAGTAGATCATTGAATTTTCGCATCGTATATACAATCCGAAAAGAATGTCGAGGCAGATTTTGAGTCGAGAGGTCTTGAGCCGAAAGCGGAGTTTACGTTATCAAATACAGCGTTTCAAATATTAGTACAGAGGTTTGGAAAACCAGATACGGAATTATTTGCATCTCGAACAAATGCGAAATCTTCGCTTTATATTTCATGGGTAAGAGACCCAGAGACGGTAGCTATCGACGCGGTTTCGATTGACTAGAGACCGTTTCATTTTTACACAATTCCTCCGTCTCGATTATACTTCGAGTTCTGGAAAAGATGAGGGCGGAAGGTTCAAGAGGTATTGTAGTGGTCCCTAAGTGACCGGTTCAGGCATGGTACCCGGTGTACATGACATTGTTGGATTCTGAGCGTCTTTATTTGAAAACGAATAAGTATCTTCTGTGTTCAATTGACAGGAAGCCACATCCTCCTTGGGAAAGGATTACCCTGGTTGTCGGGATGCTTGCATGCAGGAAAGCTTTGAACTGAGAGATGTACCAATAGATGCGACACGCATCATGCTTTCTTCGCTGACGGAGTCCTCAATTAAGCATTATATATCTGCAATAGTCTTATTACAGGGTCCAGAAGTGGAGAAGATGTAAGATTGAAGAGACCTTTTAAGGTAGTTGAGAAGTTGCGTCCTAGAATACCAAAATATGATGCTACAAAGGACCCTAAGGTGGTATTTAATCATGTGAGTAGCTGAGGTGCCAATAAAGACATAACGTTAGAAAAACTATCCTGGAAAGCTAATGCCGCTCGCTCTCACTGGACAGCGTATACAGACACTAAAAAAAAAGAAATAATAATAATAATAATACGGTGTCCAGATGATCCGTGTCCAAATAAACCGTGTCCAAATACATGGTGTCCAAACAAACCGTGTCCAATTAAACCGTGTCCAAATAAACCGTGTCTAATTGATCGTGTTCAAATGAACGGTGTCCAAATGAACCGTGTCCAAATAAACGGTGTCCAATTGTTCGTGTCCAAATGACCGTGTCCAAATGAACGATGTCCAAATGTACCGTGTCCAACTGCACAGACCGCGCATTCTGGTATCCAACTGCACAGGTCGCGCATTTCGGTGTCTAACTGCACAGGCCGTATTTTTTACGGTGTCCAGATGATCCGTGTCCGAATGCACCATGTCCAAATGAACGGTGTCCAAATGAACCGTGTCCAAATAAACGGTGTCCAATTGATTGTGTCCAAATGAACGGTGTCCAAATGTACCGTGTGCAAGTGCACCTCTCCCAAAAGATTATATAGTCACTGGCAAGACTGGCACAGAATTGAGTAAGAGCTGAATAAAAATTATATTAAATATTCAATATCAAAGGAAAAAGTAACAAACGTAAGAAACCAATAAAAGTTAACAATAAAAATGCACTTACATGTTCAGCGCACAAAACGATAGCGTACAACACAGTTCTTTACACTTCAAATTTACGATCTGAAATGTTTGCTGTCCGGAATTATGACACAAGCAAATGATATTCAAATGCGTGTACTTTGGTTGTTGATTTTGTTGTCCCGTAACCGGGATAGTAGGGGAGAATGGGGGAATTGCAGTCAGTAAGAATTATTTCTTATTTTCTGAAAAAGAAATGTCTTTAGAACCAAAATGGAATAGTTGACGGATACTTCATCAATCATTCTTCGAAAGTAGAAGCATAAAAGTCAAGGAAGCTAATAAATAATTAAGCCTGCATTGATTATAAAAATCTCTAAATTGACCGCAATTGTCCGACGTGTTGGGTAATTACGGTCGCCTCTTGGATAACCGCGGTCAGCTTTCGGGGGTAATGCCAGCTTGTCTGAGACCATTTTCCTCTTTCGGTTTTTTTTGGTCTACAACGAGGCATCTTAAATTGAAAATATAATTACAATTAATGATCATTAACAGAAAAATTGAAATTTTAACCTAAAATTCCGGCGTTATTTCAAGACTGAAATGTCCATCAAATTGAACATATTTTCTATGTAAATCATGTATATTATTCATTTCTCACTGAGTTTGGATAAATTCTACCAAATTTGTGGTATAAATATAGGTATACATAACGTGATGTTCACGCTGTCACTCGACGTTTGTAGGCATGTGCCCGATGGTTAACAGGTGCGCCACGACTGCAATTTCCCCGTGCAAGCGACTATCGTTACCCCAAAAACCGAGTGAATTTGTTATATTAAATAATAATATATTTATACGATGTCATCGTTTTAATATGGACGAAATGGAAGCTAAAGAACCAAAAAAGTCATGAATAACGGTTAGATGTAATTTTAACTACTAAAAATTTCGCAAAACCCTTATTAAAAGTACATCGATTCTTATAAGAAAAAGGGCGTAAAATAAGAATCATCAGATTTTTATTAATTTATGTTGGTTTAATAGGCACGGCATAATAAATTACTCGATAATCATGTATGTAAATGGATAGAGACAAAAAAAGTTTGATATAATTGTTGGTTTATGTAAAATATAGGTGACCGGCATTGCCTGATGACTGTAATTCCCCCATTCTCCCCTATATTATTGTAGCGGTTAATGTGACGCACGTGTTCGTTCAGATTATGATTTGCGACTGCCCGCCCGATCTTACAATTCAGCGGTATTTATAATGTCGGAGTCGACATTCTGTTGTTAGTCCAGGACTCTCGAAATAGCGTTAACCTCTCGCTGTCAGCGCCTTGCGCTGGCCTTCGCATCAGCGCTTTCGGTCATTCCGGAGTTGAATTGGAAATTTTTAAGCGTACGGCGCAACTGAACAGAAATAACGCAACACCTACCTACAGCGCAACCCTATACCACATATCATCTCGTCTTGCCAAAAATCGAATAATGGTATCATAATAAAAATATACATGGATGTATTTGGCATTCGACGCTCTTAAATTTTTGCGTTGGAAAAATTGTTATATTTGGCAAAAATAATAGGTGGGGGTGGGGTTAAATTAAAAAATTTGACAAATTTGAAAAATCTGATTACGCCATTGTAGAGAGCACAAAAAACCATAAACCTTTTGTATAAAACTCTTTTTCATACGCCTTATATTTTCGAAGATATTTGCAAAAAATGATAAAATCCGTTATTTTCGAGGGGTTGTTTCAACCCCTAAACGTCGAGATACGCCGCTAAAAAAAATACGTGTCTAATATTTTTTTATGCTCTACAACATATCCAAAGCACATCCAAATCGGTGAGGGACAGTCCCGACCGTTCTCTTGTGAGATAAGACAGTATTTCGGTGCCGATTTTTAACAACAAAATAAATAATTTTAGTTAAATGTGGTATACCACTGTAAAGAGTGAACCTTTAGCTACAAAATTTATATAGGAAATTTTTATTTATGTTGCTTTGTTTAACCGGTATAGAGCAAAAACGACAACGGTGGAAAAATTGAAATCTCAAAAATGCCGGGGTTGAACCGCCCCCCCCCCCGGGGCTAATCCGCCACACTGCATTTTCAATACATATACGTACATCTAATCCTGAAAAATACATTTTAATGATTGTTTTTTAAGAGAAAAATATAAAAATTTATTAAAAATTTTTATGCAAAACATTTTTTTTACTTATTCCATAAAACAATTTAGGCACGTGAATACAGATCCTGACAAGCGCACGCATGTGTTGTGTGCCCTATGCTCGCACGCAATGCACTGTTTCCCATATGCTCTGTTTATTGTCAACTTCTCTGAGCACACGCAGCACGTATTATCCAAGTCTTCGTCAGAATCCGACCGCTGCTGCTTCCTTGATTTCGATTTACGCCCACTGCTCGTCGTTGCGGTTCTGTTTGTGTGGCATTTTTTTCAAGTCGTTCAACGTGGTTCTCCGGACATCGAATTGTTTTGCGGCTGCGTAAGCGCTCATTTTATCTTTTCTCACCGCAAGAACTGCCTTCTTGAGTTGCTCCTTGTCGACGGGAGTCGTTTTGCGACGAAACGTGCGTACCATTTCCCTCCTATACAAACTGACGCCCGTGCAAGGGAAGACAGAATCACGCTCGAGGGAAACCTAACCTGAAATCGCCGTGAGCTGAAGTCGTGCGCCCGGCACGCCACAGTGACGAGACTGGCGGACCAGCCCCGGGTGCTTACTGGCGGATAAGCCCCAAACATAAGTTTCAGGTTGATCGCCCACGAAATATTAGACATCAACGATAATGAAAAAACTACACTGGATTTGTGTTCAGCATGCATTACTCTTTATAATCACTTACTTTGAGATTCGGTGATGCAACCTACATAATTCACTAAATGATGTGGCACAATAGCGACACAACTGTTCTCTCGGATGAGTTCGTGAAACTTAAGCATTGTCGATTTAACTGTGAATAGTATATGTAACAACCTTTTTCCCTGTACGAATAACTCAAAAAGGGCGATTTTTGAGTTTTGTCATTGTTGCAGTAAATGAGCGACTTATTATTCGCTATAAAATCGACGTTTTGCTCTCATTTGCCTTAAGTTTCAAATTGTACATCTGAAAAGCGTTATTCTTGACTTAAGATAAATCGTTCTCTCATAAAGGAAGAAATCTTTCTTTATTTTTTAATACGCTTTACGTATTTTCTTTTAAGCATAAAATTATTTAAATATCTAATTGTTATTTCTCTTAAAAAAAAATTACTTCTGAGTAACTAGGTGAATTTTGTAGAAAGATTGAATAAGTGCTATGTTTTAAAATTTAATTTCAATTAACGCAGAGATATCTAACGAAACTTATTACTTTATTTTCGTCCTTTTTCTTCTCTCTCCTTCTATCTTCCTCTTTTTTTCTCTCTACATCCTTCCTTCTATCGTCTTCTTCTCTTGATCAGTTCGCTCTCATAATGTCCCTTCTGTTTTTGCTCGACCTATTTTACACACAATATGCAGATTAAATAATATTGCACAACATGCGTGGCACGTTACTTTTTTAATTATTTAAAAGTTAAAAGATATATTTGATAATAATAACAAATTCCTTTTATATACAAAATAATATACTCACATCTATCTCTCCTATGCGGCGGTAGACGATCGACTGATTGTTCTTTTGTTTATGTTACGGGCAATTCGATAAATTGGGCATTATGCATAATGGCCGGGCAATATGCATAATTCCCAATTTGTTCGGTCAAAATGATTAATAGAGAAGAATTAATCAAATTTCCCGGTCATTATGCATATTTCCCAATGCTGAATGGTCATTTTGATAAATCATCTTATTTGATTAACTGTTTAAAGCGCGTCACTAACCTACATAGGCTAAATGACGCGTTTTAAAAGTATTTAACTGTTTAAAGCGCGTCACAAACCTATATTTCGCTTCGCGGGGCAGAGCGATACTTTTTTCTGCCAGATTCGGTCGTTTTGTGCAAAAACGCATCGATTACGTCTAAGTTCAACGAAATCGGTGAGGAGGTCACTATTCTGCACATTTACCAAATAATTTATTAATTTGTCTATTATAAATTATGTTTAAACACAAAATATAAAATATTTTAGTGCATGAACTCATCGTAAGTAAGAAAGTTTAAATTATAGACAGACTGCCATTCTTTTTAGAAAGATATTTTAATATGTTAATCACATTTCCCACTTGTCTGTGGGTATTATGCATAAAGGGGCTTTTTCATGCTGACGCTCGACGCTTGATTTGGGCGTCAAAACGTCACGTGACCAACTTCAAGAACACACACGGTCAAACACGTCTAATTTATTTTTTAACGATATACACACTTTATTTACAGTCAATTGACTGAAACGAGCGTCAAGCGTCAAAGCTGAACACAGTTGAGCTTTTGCCATTTGACGCTGGAATTCAAACTTATCACGCGATCAATTTTGACGCCCAAATCGAGCGTCGAGCGTCAGCATAACATGGCACTTTAGTGACCGGTCAGTTTGATTAATTTGAACATTTTTGCTTTTATTATTCAAATGTCCCAAAAGAAGCGGGAATTATGCATATCGCCCGGCCATTATGCATAATGACCGAATTAATCAAATTTCCCGTAACATTTACACTCGCTCGGCCCGGTGAGTCCGAGCCATGTATGTGTAGCTATGTATGAGTAGACGCACCGTCGCATTCACATTTACACGCACACCACTATTCCTCGCGCAATCTTTGTTTTCGGTGCCTTTCGTCGCATCTCGCGGATTGCGTGGAAAGACAATATAACAAGCGAGCAGATCAGGATTACGGTTAATATACTAGATTATATAGCGCGTTATATATGCTATCGTTACTGTTCAGGATTGTCAATCCGTCGCGATCGATCAGAAATCGATACCGCTAACGCCATCCCTGAGCCGCCCTCTGAAAGAGGTGATTTCGCGCCGCACCCCTCGTCACCCCCTGACCGCGCAGTCTCTCGCGTCGCTCTATCGATCCGGACATGCCAGGATCACGTGATCCTGCCAACCGCGGATTGGTCGACATGTGTCGCGCAACCGAAAGCTCCCGAAACGGGCCCGCGAGAGCTCCGGCCCCATCAGTAATGAAAGATACTCCGGTTCACGCGGTTACCTAATTGCCGTCGTGCATCCGTTCAGCTTTACTCCGTTTCACGCGGTCGCATATACGCCGTCGTGCACACGAGTCTTGTTGCTCTTACAGAGCCCCGCAAAAGTATCGCGCCGTTAGTGCGTCCGCTGCAATTCACCTTCGCCACCGCGAACGGTGAACATACGCGTTTCAGTGCGCGCGAAGTGTCGCGCCATTGTACGCTCGCTCATCGTTATCGCTACTGCGACAGACGAACATTCTCGCATCTTGTGCTTTACAACCACAAAAGGCGCAAAAAATTTGTTTAATTTAAATGTTATCTGTTTGTTTAATCAATTATTAAAAATTGAGAAAAATTTATATTTCTAGAACTTTGCTTTAATTCTCGTCCGTTTATTCCAAAACGAGATAGATAGCGTGGAGTATTATTCTTTCTTTTTTGTAGTATTAATAAGGATAATATACTTGTGTATATCTAGACACATGTATCTGACGCATATTTATTTATAGGAGAGAAGAGAAATTACAATTACTACAGATTGCAAATAAAGAAGTCATAACGGAAGAAAGAAATATCCATAGCAAAATATTAGTACAAACAAATGCAAATGCAGATATAGATGATAACACAATGCAGGTAGATAAAGATGAGCGAGCTCTTCATGATGTAATGATGCATAGCGAATTGGCTGCAATGAGTACTGAAATAGATGATGAAATAGATATACACATGAAATAAGTAACATGCAGGTAGATAAAGATGAGCGAGCTCTACATGATGTCAGGATGCATGGCGAATTGGCTGTAATGAGTATTGAAATAGATGATGAAATAGATGTACACACATGAAAGTAAAATGCAGGTAGATAAAGATGAGCGAGCTCTTCAAGATGTCATGATGCATGCCGAATTGGCTGCAATGGGTATTGAAATAGATGATGAGGAAGAAAAAGTGACACACACGTTAAGCGATAATGAATTAGAAAGAATATTAGAAGATGACAGTGAGACTGAAGCAAATGACACATTTTTAATAGATAGCAATATAGATGCATTCGGTGTAAACGCTGGGAGTTTCCCAGGAAAATGTATCGTGGATTTTGAGTATGTTAATCAACAACTGCATGACAAATTTGACGAGCACTCTCGCGGAATAGAATGCCCTTTTCGCGATTTGACATTTATTGGTGCCCGTCAATACGGATTAAGAAATAAATTTTTTTACAAATGCCGAATGTGCAATTTTGAAAGCGCTGTTTGGAGTGAGCGATCCCCTGAGGAAAGTTTAGACGTAAATACAGGGGCTGTGGCTGGCGCTATATTAACTGGTGTGGAATACACACAGTTACGAGAAAGTTGCGCTGCTATGAATATTAAACGTATGGGAAGAACAAAATATGAAACGTGTCATGAAAATATTGCCGAAGCATTCGCAAAAGCTGCTGAAGAAAGCATGAATGCTGCTGCAAAGGAAGAACGTGAATTAGCATTACAACGCAATGAAGTTAAAAATGGAATACCGCATATAGCAGTAGTATGTGATGGAAGCTGGATGAAGAGATCATACAGAACAGGACGGTATGATTCTTTATCAGGTGTAGGCACAATATGTGGTGCGCGAACAGGCAAAGTATTGCACATAGCTGTAAGAAATAAATATTGTGCAGTTTGTGTAAAAGCAGAGAAGCTAGAAAAAGAACCTGCAAATCATAAATGTTATAAAAATTGGGGCAGAGATTATTCCAGTTCAACAAGCATGGAAGCAGACGCAATCGTAGAAGGATTTAAGACAAGCATAGAAAAGCGCGGATTAATGTATTCCACCTTTATAGCAGACGGAGATAGCAGCGTGTATACAAAAATTATACAGGCCAATCCGTATCCCAATGTTTTCATTGAAAAAATTGAATGTCAATTAAGAAATGTTATTGGCAATCGTGTACTTCGAATTCGAACAGCTGTGACGAAAGCTGTGCAGTACCGTAAGGAAGAGCAGAGCACAATGCAGCAAAAGATTGTGTCCTTAAAAATGGATTTAAATAATATTATAAGTCACGTTTTTGGCGAACATAATGAATGCGCACAGATAGGATACTTTTGCGATGGATCGCAGAAAGAAAACGAAGAGAATTATATTCCACAATTGAAAAAGTGTGGACTGTATGAAAAACTGCAGAATGCATTGAAATGTATTAGTTATAATGCCAAAAGTTTATTACAGGATAAAGACAGTAACAGAGTAGAAACATTTAACTCTGTTATATCCAAATGTACTGGTGGAAAAAGAATTAATTTCGGTCTAAGAGGATCGTACGAAACGCGTTGTAATGCTGCAGTAGTCGCCTTTAACGATAATGACCCCATAAGTCGCCTAAGCTGTATTCTGAGAACAAAACCAGGAGAAATAGCTGAGCAGTTTGAGAGTGACAAAAAAAAAAAAAAAACGAAGCGCACAAGCTGCACGTCCTACGAAAAAACGATCGACACCACAAAATAGAAAACGTGCAATGGCAGACAAAGATTATGGTCCGCAAGCTGATAAACCTGATGCAACATCAGACGAAATAGAATTAAGAAGAGCGCAACATATGGATATGCTGCAAGAATGGCAAATGAAGCGAGCAGCAATAGAAGAAGAAACTAAGGAACAAGCAGCAAGCGGTATTTGGCGATATTATCGTACAAAAATGATCACCGCTTTTCACTTTGGACACATATGTAAGATGAGACCGACTACTTCTTGTGCATCAAGAGTTAAGGCGATAATATATCAACAAGTACTAAATGTGGAATCAGTGCAACATGGAACAAAATACGAAGACGTTGCACGCGAAAGTATTGAAAATGCACTTAACATTAATATTAAACGTTGCGGATTATTTATAGATTCCATTTTTAGGCGCTTCGCCAGATGGATTAATAGATGATGATGGAATTGTGGAGATAAAGTGTCCTTACGCAGCACAATTTTTAACACCAGAAGATGCCATTGCAGCAAATGTTTCGAATTTGCAGTCATTATATAAGAACGAAAAAGATAAGGAAATGAAACGCAGTCACATATATTATTATCAAGTACAAGGGCAATTACATATTACACAACGACAATATTGCATCTTCGCACTGTGGACACCATTGGGACTAAAAATGGAAAAGATTATACGTGATGATGTTTTCTGGAAAGTGGCACCCGTTTGACCACGTTAATATTGACCACGGTCCCGATTGACCACGTTGAAATTGACCACGTTGCGATTGACCACGTTGATATTGACCACGTTGTGATTGACCACGGTCCCGATTGACTACGGTCCCGATTGACCACCGTCCCGATTGACCACGGTCTCGATTGACCACGGTCCCTATTGACCACCGTCCCGATTGACCACGGTCCCGATTGACCACGGTCCCGATTGACCACCGTCCCAATTGACCACGGTCCCGATTGACCACCGTCCCGATTGACCACGGTCCCGATTGACCACCGTCCCGATTGACCACGGTCCCGATTGACCACGGTCCCGATTGACCACGGTCCCGATTGACCACCGTCCCGATTGACCACCGTCCCGATTGACCACGGTCCCGATTGACCATCGTTCCGATTGACCACGTTCCCGATTGACCACGGTCCCCATTGATCCTATATAATATATCAGAATCCGAGTACGCGTTAAGGAAAACGAAGTCCCGACGTCTTCCACGAGGAGAAGTCGGCTCAATTGGTTATCTGACACCTAATAAACACTGTAGTCAGGTCGGCGTCAATGTAGCGTCGACGATAGGAGAATTGGGCACGCAGACGTCTTCTTCAAGACGAAGTATAATGTACGCGTTGACAGACACCTAGTACACGCTAAAATGGGGTCGGCGTCAAACCCACTATTCGGGAAAGCGAAATTAGTACGTAGACACCTTCCCCGAGAACAAGACCCGGAATCACGTCTACCAGGTTCCTAGAGCCAGCCCTGTAAGGTCGGCGTCAACGGCCGACATCATAAAGTGCATCAAAACATCTTTCCCAGAGCATGTGTGGGCGGGGGGCTTCGCCCCCCCCTGCACCCCCCCCTGTGCACTGGGCGGGTGGGTTGGGTTGACGGGTGGGCAAGGGGGGGCTTCGCCCCCCCCCGTACCCCCCCTCCATGGACACGCCTTCGGCGTGCCCGGGTAGGAGATGTATTTCGCTTTATGCGTGAGCGGGGGGGGGGGCTTCGCCCCCCCCCCTGCACCCCCCCCATGCACGTGAGCCTCACTTTATAAATTATTCGAGACCGTGGTCAATCGGGACCGTGGTCAATCGAAACCGTGGTCTATCACAACATGGTTAATATCAACGTGGTCAATCGCAACGTGGTCAATTTTAACGTGGTCAATCGGGACGGTGGTCAATCGGGACGGTGGTCAATCGAGACCGTGGTCAATCACAACGTGGTCAATTGCAACGTGATCAATATCAACGTGGTCAATCGGGACCGTGGTCAATGTTAACGTGGTCAAACGGGACGCTCCCTTTCTGGACAGAAAATATGGTCTTCAAACTGGTTCAATTTTATGAAAACTGCGTATTACCGGAATTACTTGACCCAAGACGAGAGAGAAACATGCCAATCCGTGATCCCGAATATATAACTGAAGCAAAGAGGCAAAAAATTTTAGAAAAAGGAAGGACGGGCAAATAAATACGTAAACATGAAAATAATGTAAGACAAGCATCGAAGTAATATTGAAATCATGTGAAATAAATTTGTAATGGAAACGGAATAAATTATTTTTGCGCTCTGTGCAATGAGTAATGTGAAAATGCATTCTGCGATGAGCGCAGTGATCACTATGCAAATGCATTCTGCGCTGAGCGCAGTTATTACTGTGAAAATGCATTCTGCGCTCTGAGCGCAGTGATTACTGTGGAAATGCATTCTGCGCGTTGAGCGCAGTAATTATATATTGGTTATTGTGAAAATGCATTCTGCGCCGAGCGCAGTGATTAATGTTAAATGCATTCTGCGTTGAACGCAGTGTATAATAAAATGTATGCTCAGCTCAAGTACCTGCATTCTGCGTTTAGCGCAGTGAATCGTAGCATAATAAGAAGTACGCTGCTACTTGATGACTTGACATCGAAAGCTAACACATTAATTTATTATGTTACAAAAGAGTAAGCAATAGTGTATCGTACAATGTGCACATGTAAGGAATCGTGCAAATGGAGTGAATTTCTACTCATATGTGCACATGGGTGCATTTATACCGTTAGAGTTCGAAATAGCTATTCTCTAATGGATAGATATGATTGCAACCCGTCTGTATCACAGCAGGTGTCTACTATCGATGCAGTAAGTAAATTGGTAGCAAATTGTCGCCAACTTGGCACCAAACTCGCTTTGAAATTGTCCGCAATAGGCTTGTGTTTTGTTGACAAAGCTGACGGACATACACTACTGGCCATTAATTATAATAAGTAATAAAATTGTTTGAGTTGTAATTTAGACGCAAATACTCATCACTTGCGATTATGTTTAAAATTTACAAAGACTTTGTTCTTATTTACAAATAACAGTAAATGTGTATTAATATTGACAAACTGCAGACACTAAAAAATGTTTCACGCATTACAGTTAACAAGGTAAGGTCACGACGATGACCCGATCGATTTTAATAATACTGTTTATGTGAATAGGCCTCAGTACGAACCTTCATTGAGCAAAAAGAGAAAGCACATTTCTCAAACGTTTTCAACATCGAAGTTAAAGAATCATGAGTAAGTTTCGCAGCATGTTTTGACGAAGATCGCGTGGCTCGGCAGCAGTGTACATGTCTCATATGCCCGACATCGCTGGTTTGAGTCTGCATGAGAACATTTTCTTATATCAAAATACAATTTTTACATAAAATAATTGTATCGCATGGTTTATGCAATAAATATTCAAAATGTGTAAACCATGTGATATACTTATTTTACGTAAAAATAGTATTTTGATCTAAAAAAAATGTTGACACATCGAAACTCGAACTAGCGAACTCGGACATATGAGTCAGGTACGCTGTCGCCGAGCCACGCGATCTTCGATCAAACGTATTACAAGAATTACTTCTAAGTGCTTGGGAATCTTTAACTTCGATTTTTTTGGAAAATGTTTGACAAGTGTGCTTTCTCTTTTCGGTCAATAACGGTTTGTATCGAGGCCTATCTATATAAACAGTACTATTAAAATCGATCAGATCACCATCCTGAACTCCCTTGTGGCAGCGATAAAATAAAACATTTTAGTACGTAATTTAGTGAAACATACTTTAGTGTCCGCAACTTTTCCGTATTGCCATTGTTATTTGCAAGTAGAAACAAAGGTCCTTGCGAATTTTATACATAATCACATGTGATTATACATATACTATTATGTACTATTATATACAGATTTGCCGGATAAATGAGTATAGGAAAATTTTTAATTTGACAATTTTTAATGTTATTCATAATAATAAAAGATCATTTACATAACATCACTTAATATTACGCTTCATGTTTTTGATAATATATTCTCTCTCATTAGTTTCGTCGATAATCTATTTTATCAGATTCTGTGTTCAGTATTCAGTGTTTACTCACCATGCGATACTCTGACAGAGCGAGAAGGAGGGAAGGATATTCTCTCGCTTGCACGACGCGTCGAACTTATTGTTAGCCGAGCGCGCGTCGTCAGTTGTCACACGGAGACAGAGCATGTCTGTGTGCATAAGTGGAGGGGGATGTGCTCAACTCGGAATCGCACCACTTATCATGCGATACTCTGTAAGAGTCGTGCGACAAAGTTCTTATTCCTACCGCGGCTATCCCTGACAACTGTGTCGCCACCGTCAACGCGGAGTTCTCGGCTGACCATCCAGGAGCCTTAATAAAGGTTTTAAAAAAATGCCCAGACTTGCCCGTTCTGTACAAAAAATTTTATGAAAGTATACTTCTAAAATTATTCATACGTGATAAATGTAAGTGCATCTAGGTGCTACTTTACAAAATATATATTTATGAAGATGTTAATTTACATATCATAGGACAAATCATTTCAGGTATTTCTTTAAAAAAGCTATGTATAGTAATAAAAAATGTGTCAAATATATTTCTGTATAAGAGATACTTGTTTCTACTTTGTTGTAAAAAAAAAGAATTGCATAGGAAAATATTTTTTACTCTTACACCTATAACAGAGTTAAAATCATTTTCACTAGGAAAGAAGCAAAAGAGATACAAATTATTACAAATTACATTATTAATGAAAAAAAATAACTAAATTAATTTTGTACTTTTCTCCAAAATATTAATATTATAATAATAATAAACAGGATGTCCAATCTTAATTGCTTGTTTCGAATATCTTCTTATACCTACCTTGAATAATTCTTGTACCTCTGAAAACATTTCTCTCTCTTTTAATTTTTTGAAATCGGTCTTAAGTAGGGGATATATGGGCGTCCTGGGCCGGGTGCTCCGAGGGGTGGTGCGGGGCGGGGGGGGGGGACTTGAGCGGCGAGCGGGTCTGTTGTTTATTATGATATCGTTGACAAAGGGGGTGCCGCCGAGGGGGTCGGGGGGAGGGTGGTCACCGTTCGGCCGAGGGGGTCCGCGAGGGGGGGGGGTCACCGTTCAGTCGAGGAGGTCCGCGAGGGGGGAGGGGCGTGCGCGTTTTCGGCGCGGAGTATTACAAAGACTAACGGGCGCCGTTCGGCTGCTGGAATTTTATCGGTAAATATAAACAAAATAGGGAGTCAGTTGCAAGACACTTGTATCTGCAATGATCCCACGCTTCTAGAACTTGCGAGCCGCCATTCGGTTACGGCGTTTCACACTACAAAAGCGAGCGCCGATGGTCCGACGACAGTTTAAAGATCAAATGGCCCAGGTAAACAATTGATAAAATTTGTCTCCGATGACGATTTAACCGTTGCGGAGTCCTTTTCATGTTTTTTTCTAGGAAGAGCCGCTGCCGATTACGATTTAACCGTCGCGGTGGGAGGTATTCGGTTACGGCGCGGCATATTACAAAAAACGAGCGCCGCTGTCCGGCTGCTGGAATGTATAAACAAAATATGTCTAACGATAATTATACAAACGCATAGCATCCATTGTCGCTAGGATGATTATAAATCCGCATCTTGCGGATCAGTCTTCGGCTAGCTTTCGCAACGCAAACGTTTTAGACTCGAGAGAAAAGTTTTTTGTGTCAAGTGGGTGGTAATATAAAGGAAAAAGTTTTTTCTTTTTCGTAACAGTGAGTATGAAAAAAGAAATATGGAGATAGACAATAATTTCGACGAGGATTGCGCGTTAACGGACGACAGTGATTACATCAGCGATGAAGACGATCATAAAGAAGTCATCGATAATATAGTGTTGCGTTCGGAAATCATGGCACTGAATTTACGTACGAAACAGTGCGTAATATTTTTTTATTACTCAACGGGTGGTGCACTTGCACTATGTGCTTCGTGCATGATTGCTCTATCGGACCTTGATATCGGGCACATGTACGCTGTCCGAAAACACTTCGTTGAGTTACGCGATACGATGCATTTCCGCGCCTGCTCAAAGTGTCGTGAAGCATTGTACATGACATTTCCATGTAATATATGTCCGATTTGCACACAATAAAAAAAACATTATCGCGGCTCTTAAAAGTTCATACTCGGGGCTGAAGTTTTTTTGTGTCAAGTGAACGGTATAAAGGAAACATTTTTTCAAAACAGTGAACAAAAATGGAGGTGGACAATAATTTCGAGGCAATAATGGATGTAGATTCATCCGACGAGGATCGTCCGATGTCACCGAACAGCACTTATAACAGTAATGAAGACGACAACCGCAAACAAGTTATAAAAAAAATAGTGTCGCGTCCCGAATTTTTAGCGTTAGATGGACGTACGAAGTGTTGCGCCATTTTTTTTTATTATATATACGGTTCATATATCCTGTGTGCTTCGTGTATGATCGCTTCACCAGACACTGGTGAGCACATATATACTTTTCGAAAGCATGTAACCGAGTCGTACGACGTAATAAGAGGTCGATTTTGCAGAGATTGTAATACTCCATTGTATCAAATATTGCCATGCAACATGTGCCCGATTTGCTTGAAGTGAAGAAAAAAAACATTATCGCGAGTGGGACATCAACGTGCGCAACATGGATTGGACAAGTTACGACAGCTCTATAGAGTTTTCAGACTCTGAAGATGAATATATAATGGAAGATGTCACCGATGGTTTGCGTGAAGAAGATCAAGAAGTGAAATTGACGGATGTGCAACGAATATCACCGGTGCAATTTCTTCGTGATCGCGAATTAGGTATACGCGGAACCGATCGACGCATCGTTAGACAAGGAGTCGCTATCGATACTAATTCTCCATATATCTGGAATTCTAACGTGAGACGGAAAGTGTATCGACGGCTGCGGGACGAGTGCGTTAGCGAGCAAGAATCGGAGAATGCAGCTCTCTGTGCTACTAACTTTGCGTTACATTATATTCAACCTATTGTTGACTATCACTATTGGGCGACTAAAATTTACGAAAAGCTCGATGATTGTGAAGCAATATACATTAAGATTCATACAGGTATTGGGAAGTACGTCGAACTGACGGTGATGAACAACTCGGTACGTCTGTATATGTACCCTAACCGTATCAATGATCCTAATCATACATTGATGCTTGAAAGAACTTATGAACGTGACCATGATGATTTTAATAATTGGAACCTTAATCATTTTAATGCCCCCTACTTCAGTCCTCATCATTTTATGCTTACGCACTATGGCATTCAATGTTGCAAACGATATTGTTCAGCGTGTGATCGAGTCACGTGCAAGTGCTCCATCGAAGAATGTGACGTGATCTAAAAAAAAAAGTGTGAAAAAGACATGGAACATCCCGATGAAACGGAACGCGACCTGTTGGAACGATCCAACCAAATCGCTACTTTGGGCGAATATTTTGCATGGACATAGCGATGTGAGGAATTTATTGAGCAGCTCGAAGAAGGCTGTCGTTCCAAACGTCTGCGTCTCTCAATCAGAAACAGACATCTTTAGTGGCAAGAATCGCGCGACTCGAAGATGCGAAGACTCTATTACAGAGACGGTTCATACATATCGGTGGCGAGTACGCGGCGGGCACTAGTAGTGACGATAACGCGGCGGACAGTAGTGACGATAACGCGAAAAGACTCGTTTGACGAGAGATCGATACCGCGTTCGAAAACTGTGTATTGACCGGTGCGGTAATAAATATTAATCACATCGAACCGCGACAATTTCTCGAAGATGCTAGAGACATCGTGCTCGATCATGTGTGGAACGTCATGCAAAGACACGCAAGTGTAAAGATAAACACTGTGTTCAACGGTGAGTTTGTGACGGGTGACAAACGTGCCAACAAAAGTATCAACACGAGAAACTGTGAACTCTTTCGTTCGTCCGATCGGTCCGATCTGCGCGAGTGGTACGAGCGACACGTTATCGAGCCTACTTTATCGTCCCTCGAAGAGTTTCAGGAACGCGATAGCGGGTGGGCGTTGTCGCGTATACTCAATTTGACAGTGAACGTAAACAAGTACAATCCTATGCGCGCGGGATGTTACATCGATTTACCGCGAGAAATTAAATTGAAGAAAGCGGTGATCAACGTGCAATCTATGGACAATGCGTGCTTCGCGTGGTCTGTGGTCGCCGCGCTGTATCCTGTTAAGGACCATACATATCGGGAATCTTCGTACCCTCATTACACAACAGTATTAAATTTACAAGACATTGAGTTTCCAATGACGTTGAGTCAAATTAAACGGTTCGAACGACACAACGACATCTCGATCAACATATATACTGTCGAGGGAGAGAAGACGCCAAACATTCTCCCGATACGGCTCACTGACCGGAAGATGGACAAACACGTAAATCTGCTGTACGTGCAGGACCCGCGAGACGACAACGTGGGACATTTCGCGTGGATAAAAAATCTATCCCGCCTCGTGAGCTCGCAATTGAGCAGGCATAACGGTCGGAAATACTTTTGCGATCGGTGAGTACCTATACTCCTTTTAATAAAATTATAAAATATTTTTATTTTTTTAATATAAAAAATTTACCAAAAAATTGTATTTTTTTGCAGATGTTTGCACTATTTCTACACGAGCGAGAAATTGGAAGCCCACACCGTCGACTGTCAGGAGATAAACAACTGTGCCATCCTACTACCGAGCGAGGACGACAAGTGGCTGAGTTTCAAGAATCACAGCAGGAAGGAACGACTTCCATATGTCGTGTACGCCGACCTGGAACGTACCCTCGAGAAGACGGAAGCGGATTCGACAACGCCCACGTTCAAGTTTCAACGTCATCAGGTATTTAGCATAGGATACTACGTGCGGTGCTCGTACGACGACTCGTTATCCGCGTATCGGTTTCGTCGCGATAAGGATTGCGTCGCGTGGTTCACCGAGGAACTAAGACGTTTAGCACACGACGTAAAGACTATCCTGTCCGGTAATGTACCCATGGTGGATTTCACGCGAGACGAGTGGGAAAAGTTTAACAGCGCAACGCACTGTCACGTGTGCGAAAAACCGTTCGAGCCAGACGACGTGCGAGTACGCGATTATTGTCACTTGACCGGTCGATACAGAGATCCCGCGCATTCCAACTGTAATCTAAATTATAAAGATTCGCACTATATTCCCGTCATTTTTCACAATCTATCGGACTATGACGCACATTTTATTATCACGGAGATAGCTGCCGCGTTCGAAGGCGCGATCAATGTACTACCTATAACAAAGGAAAAGTACATCTCATTCACTAAATACGTAAAAGATACCGCCGAAAGATCAGATTCGCGAAGTGATATAAAATTAAGATTCATCGACTCGTACAAATTTCTGAGTAACAGCCTCGATAAATTGGCATCCTTCCTCGATAAGGATAAGTTGAAAATTATACGTTCCAAATTTTCCGCGTTATCCGACGACGATTTTGATCTTTTAACCCGAAAGGGTGTCTTTCCTTACGAATACGTGGATAGCATCAAAAAGTTGGAGGACATGTGTTTATCATCGCGCGCTTCATTTTACAGTACCTTGACCGGTGACACCGTATCCGAGAGCGATTATGAGCACGCCGCGAACGTATGGCGACGGTTCTCCGTTCGAACCTTGGGCGAATACAGCGATTTATATCTCAAAACCGATGTTTTGCTATTGGCCGATATCTTTGAAAATTTTCGCGACAGTTGTATCGCGAGTTATGGACTTGATCCCGTGTACTACTATACTTTGCCAGGTTTCACATAGGACGCCATGTTGAAGCATACTCGCATAAATTTCGAACTGTTCACCGACATTGACATGATTATGTTCATCGAACGCGGTATACGCGGTGGCCTGAGTCAATGTTCCGGCAGATACGCGCAGGCTAATAACAAGTACATGCAATCTTACGATCCATCGAAACCATCGTCGTACCTGATGTATTTCGATGTAAACAACTTGTACGGCTGGGCGATGTGTCAGCCACCCGCATAGAAATTTCCCAAAGTCTTACCAAATACAGCTTAGATTCCGATTAGAATGCCCAAATAGGTAAATCGCACTGCGATACTAATTAGGTAATCTATTTTTATCCCCGATTTGGATTTTCTGTTTAGAATCGAAACAGAAACCGTGCAAGAATTCGCGTTTCTTTCTTTCACGGTAAAAATTGGTATATCTAAATGGAATCGAATGGGGAATCCCATTTTTATACCAAACATTGAATTCAGGTAAATCGCACTGCTATACTAATTAGGAAATCTATTTTTATCCCCGATTTGGATTTTCTGTTTAGAATCGAAACAGAAATCATGCAAGAATTCGCATTTCTTTCTTCCATGGTAAAAATCGGTATGTCTAAATGGAATCGAATGGGGAATGCCATTTTTATACCAAACATTGAATTCAGGTAAATCGCACTGCGATACTAATTAGGAAATCTATTTTTATCCCCGATTTGGATTTTCTGTTTAGAATCGAAACAGAAACCTTGCAAGAATTCGCGTTTCTTTCTTTCACGGTAAAAATTGGTATATCTAAATGGAATCGAATGGGGAATCCCATTTTTATACCAAACATTGAATTCAGGTAAATCGCACTGCTATACTAATTAGGAAATCTATTTTTATCCCCGATTTGGATTTTCTGTTTAGAATCGAAACAGAAATCATGCAAGAATTCGCGTTTCTTTCTTCCATGGTAAAAATCGGTATGTCTAAATGGAATCGAATGGGGAATGCCATTTTTATACCAAACATTGAATTCAGGTAAATCGCACTGCGATACTAATTAGGAAATCTATTTTTATCCCAGATTTGGGTTTTCTGTTTAGAATCGAAACAGAAACCATGCAGGAATTCGCGTTTTTTTTTCACGGTAAAAATCGGTATGTCTAAATGGAATCGAATGGGGAATCCCATTTTTATACCAAACATTGAATTCAGTAGAATAAAAAATAAAAATTACGTATTTTGATCAATGTGTATGTAATTAACTTCTATTTTGTTATTTTTTTATTTTTTATTTTTAGAATTAAATAATATTGCGATCGCAATATTATTTAAATTATACTTTAAAAGTATCAATAATTACACCGGCACACAAAAAAAAAGTGGTCAGTACATTGACTACACCCACCTAAGGTTATGTATTTCGATGCGCTGAATTCGAATCTGAAGTCCGTTCAACCCATACACCTCCAAAATTTTGAGTAAATTGCAAAAAACCGCAAAAAATGGCAAAAATCGCGAAAAATTGCAGTTGTGCAAATTTAAATTTTTTTTCGAACTAGATCAAGTGTATTTTTTATGTATTTTGATGCGCTGAATCTAAATCACAAGTTGATTTAGCTCGTTGACTCTCCTAATTTGGAATAAATTGCAAAAACCGCCAGAAATGGCTAAAAATCGCTAAAATTGTAGTTATGCAAACGAAAAAATTGTTCTCGAACTAAATCAAGTATATTTCTTACGTATTTTGATGCGCCGAATCTAAATCTGAAGTAAATTTTGCTCGTTGACCCTGTAAATTTAAAGTAAATTGCAAAGAACCGCTTCAAGTCGCAATAAAATCATGAAAAATTGCAATTATAAAAAACGAAAAAATTTTTCTTAAACTAAAGCAAGTACTTTTCTTATGTATCTTGATGCGCTGAATCCAAATCCGACGTTGGTTAGCTTTTACACCCTTCAACTTTGAGTAAATTGCGGAAAACCGCTAAATTAGTAAAAAATTGTGAAAAATAGGTATGAAGATGTAGATAATATCAAAAAATGGTATTGTTCTTACTGACAGTAATAAACTAAACATGATTCCTTTCAAATTATACCATAAAATTTATAAATTGTAATTAAAATAAAAAAACGACCTTCATTTAGTTTACACTGTTTTTTGCTTGTATCGAACTCTTTCTCTTCTAATGTTCTATGCAATAGCAAAGTAGTCAAGAAGAGAGTGAAGGAAGTGTAATTTTGAGATCCATCAAGTGACCCAAATTGTTGTGATTTTGGAGACTACAGTGAAGAACAAGGAGAACGATTTCACCAAGACATAA